>JAKVIS010000246.1:0-100953 GCA_033119425.1 Bufotes viridis | reverse complement strand
TGAAATTCAATTGCCAAAATAGCAATACCAGCTGTGGATGGCAAAGTATAATAGTGTCCGGCAAAACATATATTTTGTTCTGGGGTGAAATTCAATTGCCAAAATAGCAATACCATAAATCAGTGGTGTCAGCTGTGGCTGGCAAAGTATAATAGTGTCCGCCAAAACATATATTTTGTTCTGGGGTGAAATTCAATTGCCAAAATAGCAATACCATAAATCAGTGGTTTCAGCTGTGGCTGGCCAATATTCATAGTGTCCGCAAAAACAAATATATTTTGTTCTGGGGTCAAATTCAATTGCCAAAATAGGAATATCCTTATTCTGGTGTCCCATTTGTTACAGGCCAAGATTCATAGTGTCCGCCAAAACATATATTTTGTTCTGGGGTGAAATTCAATTGCCAAAATAGCAATATCCTGATTCTGGTGTCCCAGCTGTTGCAGGCCAAGATTCATAAGGTCCGCAGAAACATATATTTTGTTCTGGGGTGAAATTCAATTGCTAAAATAGCAATACCCTGAATCTGGTGTCCCAGCTGTTGCAGGCCAAGATTCATAGTGTACGCCAAAACATATATTTTGTTTTGGGGTGAAATTCAATTGCCAAAATAGCAATACCATAAATCAGTGGTTTCAGCTGTGGCTGGCCAATATTCATAGTGTCCGCAAAAACAAATATATTTTGTTCTGGGGTCAAATTCAATTGCCAAAATAGGAATATCCTTATTCTGGTGTCCCATTTGTTACAGGCCAAAATTCATAGTGTCCGCCAAAACATATATTTTGTTCTGGGGTTAAATTCAATTGCCAAAATAGCAAAATCCTGATTCTGGTGTCCCAGCTGTTGCAGGCCAAGATTCATATGGTCCGCAGAAACATATATTTTGTTCTGGGGTGAAATTCAATTGCTAAAATAGCAATACCCTGAATCTGGTGTCCCAGCTGTTGCAGGCCAAGATTCATAGTGTACGCCAAAACATATATTTTGTTCTGGGGTGAAATTCAATTGCCAAAATAGCAATACCATACATCAGTGGTTTCAGCTGTGGCCAATATTGCAGATCGTTTGTCCCTACTACAATGGTTGTCAGAATGTGGACACAAGGTGTCATTAAAGAAATTGCAATGGTGTAAAATGCAGGTTGAATATTTGGGAGAAAGGAGGATCAGCTCAGAGAGGGTCCAGTCTATAGCGGGCCTGGTCACCCCGCAAACCAAGAAGGGAATGCAATGCTTCCTTGGCATGATAAACTATTGTAGACAAAGGATCCCTGATTGCTCCTACTATGACAATGTTTTGAGGCAAGCCACTCTGGCAGATATGCCGGATCTAATAATGTGGTCACATGAAACGTTACAAGCATTTGATTATCTGAAATGTGCTCTCATGACAAGTCCCGGGTTGGGCCTCCCTGACTATAATCTGTCCTTCCACATATATGCTCGAGAAAATTGTAAAACCATGACGGGCGTACTCACCCAGTTTCACGGAGGCAAGTTGCGTCCTTATGCTTTTTTCTTGAAGTCTCTGTACAAGGGATGCCAGCATGTCTCAGGTCGCTTGTAGCATGTGCTATCATCATGGTAGAACTGGCCACTTCCCTCACTCTAGGGCACCATACAATTCTGTACATGACCCTGGGGCTCCTCAAAGGCTTACATACACAACATATGACAGCTCAAAGGTTGTCAGGATATGAAGTGTTACTCCAGAGTAATCCTACACTTGAGATCAAGTATGCATCACACACTTCTGGTCCCGCTCCAATTCTCAATGCTCTTCTAGGACTTAAAGGACCAGAGGATCATCTCACAGAATCACATGACTGCATTCATGCCATACAACATGAGACCTCACCTAGAGTTGATTTATCCTCTACCCCTATTGAAAAGGTATTTGTTGACGGCTCGTGTAGCGGGCTAAATGATAGTACTTACCATGCGGGATATGCAATCGTTATGCTACCAGACACTGTATTGGAAGCCAAACCCATCCCATACCAGTCAGCACAAGCAGCAGAACTTATTTCCCTCACCAGAGCATGCATTTTACACAAAGAAAAACCCGTTACTATCTATACTGACAGCAGGTATGCTCATGGAGTAGTATGGGACCATGGGATGATATGGCAAAGAAGGGGATTAATTACAGCAGATGGTAAGCGCATCTCACACTCGCAGCTTGTCACACAATTGTTGGAGGCCATAAAGGTGCCCTCACAATTAGCCATTGTACACTGCAGAGCACATACAAGAGGTAAAGATCACGTGTCACAAGGCAATGCATTTGCAGATGCAGAGGCAAAACTAGCCACACTACAAGCACCAGGAGATCTCCAAATGGCAATGTTACAACCACCTTCTCTAGAGGACACACAAATGATTGTAAGTTTACAAATATCCACCTCACAAGAAGAGTTACAGGACTGGTGTTATCCAATACTGCAGAAAAATCCAAGGACTAGATTAATCTGCAAAGAGGGGAAGCCATGCATACCCCAACACAGTGCACCCTTGTTCATTTCACACTTTCATAGTGTAGGACACAACAGCATACACACAACTTATGTCCTGTTGTCACAACACTTTTACATAACAGGGTGCAAGGAATTGGTAAGTGAGTAAATAAGGAGATGTACATAAGCTAAGTGAGTAGGCCCTTCCCCACGCCCTGGGCCAAACATCCCTTGGTAGTACAGGAAGGTGATTTGGATCAGATCAGGGAAGGTTATGTCACCAACCTGATCAGAGTCTTGAATGAAATAGAAGAAAAAGTTGCTTGTAAGTCTCCTTCTCTTCCACAGGAACCTACACACCCATTCCAGGTGGGGGATAAGGTACTGGTTAAAACTCTGAAGAAAGGAAATAAACCAGGAAGGGTCTCGTCCTGGTGAAGGTCAGAGCTGTTAAAACTCTGAAGAAAGGAAATAAACCAGGAAGGGTCTCGTCCTGGTGGCGGTCAGAGCTGTCTGCTCCCGTTAATACCTCTTTTGTTTTTTTTAAGGCCAAGGCTGTCTGCCTCTGTTAGTGCCTCTCTTTGCTTGTCTCTTGTGAGGTCAGGGCTGTCTTCCCTCGTTACTACCTCAAACTTGTCTTCCTCCTTTGGGTGCACCAATTTCACCCTGGTCGCATGGACCCATGTAGGCGATACTGGCAGAAAAAGGTGGTGTGTGGAAGGTGCTGGTTGATCCCACCTCATGTTGCACTTTCATCCCCAATAATACTGGTCCAAATGGTAAGGTGACAGTAGCCATACAAAAACTAGAAGACTTGTCAGGGGAATTAAACAAAATTCTGGATTGAACAATCCATTGGACCAGTACTTTGGATGGTTTAGTAACTGAAAACAGGCAATTGTGCAAATAGGCCTCATGATTCTTATTGCTATTATAATGATAGCTGTAGTTGCTTTGTGTGTCATACCCTGTGTAAAGAAAATGCTTATTAAGGGCATGACCAATGTGTCCTTTTATGAGGTTTTACCCTTGATTCAGATGCCCATTTCCCAGAGGCGGTGTATAGAGAAAAGAAAAAAAGAACCATATTATATGAAAATTAAATGGTTCTAAGAGGGGATTGAAGGGTTAACACTGTAAGCTATGCGTCTGAGGCCTTGAGCTGTGGATGTTCTGGCTACATCCTGTTATTTTCCTCTTGTTCCTTACTTCTAAGAAATGTAGCAAAGGTCAATTTCTTTGTAACAGTAACTTTTCATATAGTACATGTGTCTTCATTTGATTGGTTGTTGATTGCTGTTCCGATCATGTGACCTATGATGTAAACTGTTGCCATGGCAACGTGATGCTTCCAGGCTGGCATAAAGGGAGGCTCGGCACTCGGAAGAGTCAGGCGCCACATGATTGCTGTTCCGATCATGTGACCTGTAATGCAAATTGTTGCTAGGCAACGTGATGCTTCCAGGCCGGCATGGAAAGAGGCTCAGCACTCAGGAGTCACATGTCACGCCACCTCCCCTGGGCCGTTGTTCTGCCGAAAGTCTATAGTTTGCCGAAAGTCTATAGCGGAAGTCACGTGGCGCACTGCGCAAGCGCACAAGCGTACTTCTTCGAATCATTCCTGCAGCCTCCATTGCAGTAGTTTGCGCACCGTGCGTGCGCACACTTAAGGGTATAGAGACTTCTTAAAGTGACTGTCATCTCTATTAAAATACAGCTCTCCCACCACCACCCCAGCGCTCATTAATCTACATTAATTTGTACCCTCGTGGGCTCGCTTCGTTTGCCACGCATCGGGCTCAGCCTCGCTGCACTCGGCATTTAGTAAAACTAACTCTATGCCGCCATTGATAGTAAAGAAGGAAATGGATGGTAAAGATAGAGATGGATAGACTCTTTCTTTACCATCCATTTCCTTCTTTACTATCAATGACGGCATAGAGTTAGTTTTACTAAATGCCAAGCGAAGCGAGGCCGAGCCCGATGCGTGCCGAGCGAAGTGAGTTTGCGAGGGTACAAATTAATGTAGATGCTGTATTTTACTGGAGATGACTGTCACTTTAAGACATCTCTATACCCTTAATTGTGCGCACGTGCGGTGCGCGAAGTACTTCAATGCAGGCTGCAGGGATGATTTGTGGAAGTGCGCTTGTGCAGCGCACCACGTGACTTCCGCTATAGACTTTCGGCAATCTTTAGAGATCTGGCAGAACACCGTCTGTAATGCTGTGGAAGTGCTTTAGGTGGCTTTCATCAAGGGGAACGATCGCTCCAAGTCAACAGGGCAATGGATTATTTTAATCAAAAACAAGAGGACAGATTACTACATATAAAATGAGAATAAAAATAAGAATGTTAGTTACAGATAAAAAGGGCACATTAAAAGGAAGTGAAGAAAAGTCTCAATACCCATAAATTGTATATTATAAAATCAGATGAAAAGCTGATGCATATGAACAATTAATATAAAAAAAATATGGTATAAAATTATATATAAAAAATAATGCAAGAATATAGTCCATGCTGCTCCTGCTATGGCTATTTCTTCACTATCCATTAATTCACCAGGGTCAGGACTAGTGGCCTCCCATTCGACCACCCCTTCAACTGTATTTGACCCAGACATTATATCCAACTGTGGCCCACTCAATCTTCCTTCCCTACTATTCATGATGTTTTACCTCCCCAATTCACAGCACTTTCCAATACTAGCCCCTCAGGTCCAGTATTACAGGCCAGTATAATACAGACGGCCCCAGGACTCATTGATCCGTTAGATAATACTGCTTATTCTACCACTGGTCCTTCCTCCTCATCTTCTTCTTCTTTTTTATCTCTACCTCCTATCCTAAACCCTGTCACAACCTATCCAGTCCTAAAGGGCCCGAATACAGGAGCAATAACCAACTACTTCCACACTTTGGGCCCAAGACCCTCAAAAAGAAAAAATATAGGAGAGGATGCAGAGGGGGCAAAAGTAAAAAGGAGAATATAGCTCATAGTGCCCCTTTTCCACAAGAGATCAAAATTTTCAATCTGTTTAAACATATTTTGACCTCTGAAGGAAACATCACTCTTATCTAAAGGCCTTTCTTTTTGTCCTTCTGCATCCATTAAGGGCTTCGATTTGTTTTAAGACTTACATAATTTCACTAGGAAGTTAACTCTAAAAAGACACTTTGGGATTTCGAAGAAATACGCCAAACCAAAGGCTAGTCTGGATTCGGAAGTCGTTCCAGATATTCAGAGCCATGAGTATATGCATACAGGGCTCAAACCTCCTTCTAAATACTACCCCATACAACACAAGGGGAATTTCATTGATACTTTTTACAATGTAGTTATGTACGATGTTCGGAGGTTACATCAAAAACCAATCTGTAGTCACAATCTTAGCAAGAAAGTGAAGGCTGCAGTCAAACAGCTCCAAAACAATTTAGATATTGTTATCCTCAGTGAGGATAAGGGAGGGGGAGTGGTGATCCAGGATAGGGAGACTTGCACCAAGGAGGCACTCCACATTCTGTAAGATACAGATTACTATTTACCCTTAGACACGGATCCCACTGAGCTGCACACTTTAGAGTTTAAGGGCCTAATTGAATCAGCATCTCATATACTTGATAAAAAAGAGAAATAATTCATTTTAGTATCCGATCCGGTAACAGCATTGTTTTATCACTTACCCAAGATCCACAAGGATGCGAAGAACCCACCGGGGCGACCGATTATTTCAGGTGTCTCCTCCCTTACCTGTCACCTTTTAAAATATGTGGTTTTGTTGTTACAAAAATTAGTCACAACACTACCCTCATATTTTAGGGATTCCACAGCCTTAATACAATCCATAAAAGATATAGAATGGAAGAATACATATATAGATATGACAGCTTTGTATTCCAATATCCCACACACCAAGGGAATTGAATGTATAAAATGGTATTTAGATAATGATCCCCTAGTACCCGATGAGCAAAGAGTTTTTGTACAGGATTGCATTCGGTTTATATTGACACATAATGTATTCACCTTTGAGGGTTCACTTTACCTTCAGAGGAAGGGAACCGCAATGGGGAAGAAATTAGCGACAAGTTTTGCGAATTTATTCATGGGGCGGTTCGAGGATCAATACATCTATGGGTCTAGGTATTGGACTGACAATATCTTCTTCTACCGTAGATACATAGATGATTTGATTCTCATTTGGAATGGTGATGATATCTCCACCACCTCGTTTTTTGAAGAAATGAAATCTACTGATTGGGGTATAAATCTGGTGGGGACGTCCAACCGCCTCAAAATCGAATATCTTGATCTAGAATTAGAGGCTGTTGGAAAGGCCATTATCACATGCACCTTTTTCAAAGGTGGATTGTAATAGTTATTTGGACTATTCCAGCACTCACTATAAAAAATGGAAGGTGAATATCCCCTTTAGCCAATTTAAAAGAGTAAGACACAATTGTTCCCTTGATAAGGACTTTATCTGCCAAAGTGAAACTATCCGTGTTTGAAAAAAGGATATCCCCCAAAGATTATTGAAGCCGCATATGAAAGGGATAGGGGTCTATCCCAGAATATATGACTAAGAGTAAAAAAACAAAAGCCATTAATGATCGTTTCAGTATGAACTTTCTGACGACATTTGGTACCAACTATAATGCCATTAGAAATATATTGTCCCAACATTGGCATATATTAAAAAGGGATCCCCATTTGAAACAAATGTTACCAGGACAACCCTGACTAATCTTCAGGAGGGCCCAAACCCTTAAAAATATTCTGGCCCCCAGTAGACTTAGACCCACACCTCCACAGCATTTAAAACTGACTGTAAGTGACCTAGTCTCAAGACCGACAGGGAGTTACAAGTATTAAGGCTGACTAGTCAGCCTGCATTTGTGGGAGGGGCGGAGGCTCTTCTTAAACAAGCCACTGCCTCACTCCTGGGCGTGTGTTCTTCAGGTGCTGCTGGGTGTCATTAGTGAACTAGCTTCTCTGGTGGCAGGATCTCTTTCTTTGCAGCATGGAGCTTTATTTCGCTCGCTGCTATCGTAGCAATGCACACGCTGCAATACGTCCCTCCTGGCCGGTCCGAACCCGACTTTTCTAGCCAACGGGAGGCTTCGCCTGAGAATCTGCCGCCTCAGGTTTGTTTCGTTGGGGCAAAAAAATTTCTATTTCTTTTTCAACTTCGTTTGTTTGATAATAGGAGTTAGTTCCTATATATCTTGCAAATTTTACTTCGCTTGTTTGTCGCATGGAAAGTTACTTCAGTTTGTAAGCAGTAAAGGAACAGTTACCCAGGCTGCATGTGACGTCATGATTGGAGATCGGATGCAGCTGTTGTTTGTTCAGGCCTATTGCTGTAGCTGTTCCTTGCCATGTGACTCCCCCTCCCCCAGCCACCACCATCTTTATTACTTCTGTCTCATGCTGTTCACACTTGGCTGTTGCATCATGTTGTTGTGTGTGGTTAGAGTTGAGTTCATGCGTCGGCTAGTATACCCTATTTGCTCTGCTCACAGTTAGAGCTGTGTTCACATGTCTGCTGTTACAACAGGTTCATACTAGGCTTGTTTCGGAGATGCATTCACGTTCGCTGTCACATCATGTTCATGCTCCACTCACATTTAGAGCTGCTGTTATACCGATTTTCATTCTCGGCTCACTCCCAGAGGAGCATTCACACTTACTCGGTCAAACTCACGACCAGAGCTGCGTTCATACCTCTATTGGTATATCATGTGTGCTCTACTCACACCCAGAGCTGCGTTCACACGTCCACTGTTACTACAGGTTCTTTCCAGGCCCATTTCAAGTCACTTTTCAAGGCATGTGTCATGCTCCATTCACAACCAGAGCTGCCGTTATACCAATTGTATGCTCTGCCTATAACCAGAGTTGTGTTCACACTTCTACTGCTACAACAGGTTTTATACCCCACTCGCCAGAGCTGCTTTCCATGTTGGCTGTCACTTCGAGTTAATATTTCATTCACATCCAAAACTGCGTCCGCACGTCTGCTTTTACATCTTGTCCTCTACTCCATTCACTACTAGAGCTGTGTTCATGTGTCCGCTGATGCATCACGTTAATACTCTGCTCACATTCAGTTTTGCATTCTTATGTCTCATGTCTGCTTTATACCATGTTTTTCATGCTCTAGCCATACTCAGAGCCGCGCTCATACATTGTTTCTCACATCCAGAGCGGCATTCACCCATCTGCTGTTACATCATGTGTTACACTCTGCTCCCACTCAAAGCTGCATTCTCCTGTTACTTGCTACTTTCAGTAATCTCAACGGGGCACTCCGCACCCACTGCTTGGTACATGGCTGCTTTATTTTCAGGCTTAAAAAATAAAAAATTCCTTTTAAATCCTGGTTCGTATTCCCTCAGATTGGTCTCCTGCCTAGTTCAACAGCTTCTCAGCAGAGGCCAGTGGGCCAATAGGAGCGAGTTTCCTACCATGTTTTCACAAGTTGTTCATTTGTTTGTCGCGATAAGGTTCTTCGCTGAGCAAACTTGCAATGCCTCAGGCACTTGTTTTTTATCCCATCTCTGTTATGCGCATTATTTATGCACGTTGTTTCAGATTACCAATGTCTATATTTTCAATGCGTTTTGGCAGTTATGTTTCTTTTATGCCACTTTTAGCCAATCCAGTCATCAAAGTTGCCGCCTATCCCATCAGGTCTAGCTCAAGTTTTAATCACTTGTCATCACTGTCACGTCATTCAGATCAGTCTCTTGGCTCCGCGGGCCCGATGACTACTTCGGCCGCATGGCTTAGGGGCCACTTGACTGCCCCAGCCTCATGGCTCCGGGGGCCCTATGACTGCTTCGGCTCCGAGGACCCAATGACTGCTTCGGCTCCTTGGTTCCGGGGGTCTCTATGCCTGCTTCGGCCCCATGGCTTCGGGGGTCCGACGACTGCTTCGACCCCATGGCTTCGGGGGTCCGACGACTGCTTCGGCCCCATGGCTTCGGGGGTCCGACGACTGCTTCGGCCCCATGGCTTCGGGGGTCCGACGACTGCTTCGGCCCCATGGCTTCGGGGGTCCGACGACTGCTTCGGCCCCATGGCTTCGGGGGTCCGACGACTGCTTCGGCCCCATGGCTTCGGAGGTCCGACGACTGCTTCGGCCCCATGGCTTCGGGGGTCCGACGACTGCTTCGGCCCCATGGCTTCGGGGGTCCGACGACTGCTTCGGCCCCATGGCTTCGGGGGTCCGATGACTGCTTCGGCCCCATGGCTTCGGGGGTCCGACGACTGCTTCGGCCCCATGGCTTCAGGGGTCCAATGACTTGTTTTCAGTCCTGCCTGGTTGGTTGACCATCCATGATTCCAGGCTGATTGGGCCCAAATGTCTCACATTCATATCTGCTTCCCTGATTTCCGGCATACAGCCCATGTTTTAAAACTAAAGTCTGTCGCCTGGGGTGTTCAGTCAGGTTCACTTGTTACTCAACTAAGTTTGCTGCTCCTTACGTTCTTTAGGTGTTACACTGTATTCTTGTCCATTGTCCGCCATGCTCCAGGATCACACTTCAATTACTGGAGCTCAAGTCTTTAGGGTCACCTGCCATGTTGGTCAGGTCACATTTTTGCAACGATATTTGTCTGCCACGGTATTGGGGCCACATAGGTTCAGTTCAGGTTCCGCCTGCCACGTTAGCCAGGCCCACTGTTCAATTTCCAGCACGTTATTGAGGCCATATGTTATAGTCTAATTTCCTGTTGTCTGCTAATTCATGTACAGTATGTTCATATGCAGTCATATTCTCTTCTGCTCAATTCAGGCTCCCCTGTCCGTATCACCATACCGCAGGACAATCCTCCTCATTTCACTCTTCATCACTGCTAGTACCCTCGGCTAGACATGATTTATTATCGCACTGCTTCATTCTGCCGCACAGTCCTCATTTCCTTAGCTGGTCTCTCCTCATTGTCGCATAACTTTTCCACAGGACTTCCTTTCATGGCACCGCCCCCTCCTGCTGGTCTCTCCTCTCTGTTGCCCTGCTCCCTTTGCCACTACACTGGTCTTAGCGCACTGCTCCCTCTACTGGAGAGTCTTTTTTCTGCATGGCTGCATCCGCTGGACAGTTGGTCTTATTGGTCATTACTGCACATCCTCCTTTACTGGTCAGTCTTCTTAACCAAACGGCTCCCTCTGTTGGACACTGTTTTCCATACAACTTCCTTTGCAGGTCGCTCCTCAGTGCTGCGCCACTTCCTTTGCTGTTCACTCCGCGTGGCCGTCCCGCTCCCTCCGAGGGGAGTTATCACAACTGCAGAATTTGTGCAGGTCATGCTGGAGGAAGAACAAGTAGGGTAATTCCCTCTAGCATTTCAGTCCCTGTTCGTAGTCGAGCATACCTTATCAACCAAGTTCCCGTACAAAGCCTTTTTGTCTTTTACTACATCTAGGAATTCATTTTCGCCGTAGCTTTGTCACAAATTTTGTATTCCCTCACTCACGGGAGGGCATTGACAGGATCTATACTATGGCTTCCTAGCTTCTTGCCATACTAATACCAGACTCTACAACACATCGAATCAACCAATTCCTTATGTTAGATTCAGATACCAGGTCGGTTTTCCGTTTCAGCATTAAACCATTCTCAGGGGTTCACAGAAGAACGCAGGGACCATGGCAAGCAGATAGATGATATCTGGGGAACTATTCAAGGATTCCCTTCCTACTTCCATGGTTTCTTTTGCCCCTCACTTCTTGCATAGTCTAGACAGTCAGGTTCTCTTTCGGTTCCACAAACTCCTGAGGCCAGGGTAATTGTCAGTACTAGAACCATAGTTCACCAGGTTCAGTTAATATTTCATGCTCCCTTCCACAGTGTATTCCCAGTCCTTCATTCCGCTTTGGGGCACTATCTGCAACATCGAGCATTATGTCTCCGGTTTCGTCATTTGCAAGCTGTGATGTACGTCTCCTTATGGTTTTGCCTCATACATCCTGAACGTGTGGTCAAGATTGCCGATGCCTTGCAGTTGGTCAGGGATTTGTTTGCACTTTCCATTGTGTTTCTTCTATAACCTACTTGGCTTGGCTTTTGCCCCCTTTTCTAGGCCTACCCACGGCTATGGCTAAGGGCACACTTCAAGCCATTAAGTTAGGTTAGCTAGAACACGGCTAGCCGGGTTAGGTTGTCCTTGATGTTTATCTCCCTAGGGTTCATCAAGCATCGTTGGCCGTAGCCATGACCACAAGTATTAAGGCTGACTAGTCAGCCTGCATTTGTGGGAGGGGCGGAGGCTCTTCTTAAACAAGCCACTGCCTCACTCCTGGGCGTGTGTTCTTCAGGTGCCCCACCCTCCCTCCCTTTTCTTCTCATTTCCACAGGGTATGCCCCCTTTTCTAGGCCTACCCACGGCTATGGCTAAGGGCACACTTCAAGCCATTAAGTTAGGTTAGCTAGAACACGGCTAGCCGGGTTAGGTTGTTCTTGATGTTTATCTCCCTAGGGTTCATCAAGCATCGTTGGCCGTAGCCATGACCACAAATGCAATCTATCCAGGTGTTTGTGCGACTATCAGTACCACATCTTCATTTTGCAGTAAATCCACTGGGGATTCCTTTACCATAAAAAACCATCTTAGCTGTGGTTCCCAGAATGTTACTTACCTGCTGGAATGCCCTTGCAGCCTACAATATGTAGGTCGCACTATCCAAACGCTACGCAAAAGGTTAAATAAACATAGATCAAATGTAAAAAAGAAATTTTTACAGCATAGTGTATCTCGCCATGCGGCAGAGCATCACGATGGGTGTTTTTTTGGCTTTAAGGTCACACCCATCGAGCAAGTAACCAACAGCTGCAGTAATGTCATTTAGACTCTTCGCAAACGCGAAATGTTTTGGATTTTTAAACTCAATTGTCTCAATCCAAACGGTCTGAATGAGGCTTTTGAAATAAACCTTTAGGGCCCTGAGATTGCTAATTTCCTTATGGTAAATACAGGGAAAAAATTATTATTATTATTATTATTATTATTAATATTTTTATATAATACTATCTGTCCATATGTATGTATATATTTTAACTGACTAATTAATTAATAAAATGTTTATTATCTGTTCAGTTTTTATTGTATATATATATATTGTGGGGACTTGCTCTGGTAGACAGGGTTAGTGGACGCAGTATAGAGGCAAAAACACGTTCTTTGGATCAAACAGTGCAGTGTTTTATTCACACTTTAGGCAAGTGACAAAACAAGCAGTCCAATTCAAGCAAAAAGTCACCTTTGTGGTATTGGTGGTAGTTCACACCATGCGGCAATTCTGCCTCACAGAGTCATTGTTCATAGCAGCATGAAACTGTTTTCACTCCAAACAAGTAGCAAGCCTCCATCCAGCAACATGGCTATCAGACCCCAACACAGAGATCCCTTTGCATAAACCCAGCTGTCTTTTAAAGGCAACTAGGTGTTAACCAAAAACCCGGACCAGCACCTAAAATCCGGTCCAGTATTTGCCCTCATCTGGCTACAATCAACCCTGCAGCACAGGCTGAGAGGAAAATACCTGTATTCCACAACCAAACCTCTCACTGTGTCATATACCCCCCCCCCTTTTTTTTCAACCCTGAAGGGGTGAACACACGCGAGACAGTATACTCAGGACATTGGCATTAGCGTTTCCCTGTAACTGCCCTGCTCTGTGTTACACTGAAAACCTAAAGTTCTGAAATAACCCAAATCATCTGGCAACCCAGGACTTCCCCTCTTTGTCCAGGTGGTGACAGGCTGCGGCCAACCCCATATCGCTCCTTCAGAGATGGCTTGTTGCCGAGCCACGGGCACCCGGTACAGCTTTAACCAGACTTTTGCCTGCGGCTCAGTGACAATATCACGGTGGGTTATGGAAGGGTGTTCAGGGAGATCATAGAACACCTCTGTGTTCCGACTAACAAACTCCTTGGCTCCCTGAGTCTGTTCAGCGGAAAGGCTGCCAGTAATTTTTTCTGTGGCAGCCACTTCCCCGCTAGCAGACAGAGGGATCGGAATCTCTTTCCCTCTAGAGCTGACCTTACTGTCCACAGGTGGCCCAGCAACCAAAAACGGATCTCCCTGGCTACAGTTATGGACCCCAGATGCTCGATTACAGGTCCGACTTTTGCCCGGGGTAGACCATCCGCTTCGTTGGAGCCTACCTGCCTGGAAAGTAGTGATGCATGGGTTCACGGAGGCAGAGGCGGTAGCAGTCAGTCAGTGCGTAGTGTTGGGGGTAAATCACCTACTTGGCAGTGTTGCAGTTTTTTTTAAGCAGTTGGAGGAGGTTAACATGGCCATATGTAGAATCGGTTGGCAGAAGTTAAATCGTTGACCGGGTGCCAATGTTGGCACCACGTCCCTGTATCAACATATTCTGCGTCACCATAAAGTGGCCTGTGAGAACCATGGTTCCAATGTAGTGGTCCAGCCTGCCGCAGCAACCGCTGCACCACCTAGTGGCATGCACCCAATTTTAGGCAGTCAAGGCTCCTCCACCTCAGCCAAAGGGAGCTGGTCCTTCCCATCATCTGCTGGTCCTGATGCTCCTGCTCCTTGCCCTCCTATTCCTCATCAATCATACCATCAGAAATCGATCACCGAAGTGATTGCCAAGAGACAACAGTATGCGTGCACTCATCCAATGGTGCAGAGGCTGAACGTGCTGCTGTCCAAGTTGCTGGTGCTGCAGTCCCTCCCTTTCCCAGTGGTGGACTCTGCACCTTTCAGAGAACTGATTGCTTGTGCCGAGCCAAGCTGGAGAGTCCCAAGTCATCAATTCTTTGCCAAAAAGACAGTACCAGCCCCGCACACATGTAGAACAGAAGGTGGGCCAGTCCTTGAGCCTGTCGGTGTCTGCCAAAGTGCACCGCAGTGCCAATGTGTGGAGGTGTAACTATGGTCAGGGACAATACATGTACTTTACGACTGTAGTTCCTGCTCAGCCACACCAGCAACTTGGCCAGGTGATGCCGCTTCTGCCTCCATGTTTTCACGCTGTTGGTCCTGGGACAATGTCCACCTCTGCCTCCTCATCTCCCACTGGGTCCTCAGCCTCCATTGCAGGGACAATTCACAATGCCCCTCCAGCATACCACATGTTCAGGGCATGGCAGTTTCAAGCTGTTCTGCACCTCGTTTGCCTGGGCGAACGGCGTCACACAGAGGAGGAACTGTTTTGTGTTCTTCATCAAGAAATCGAAAAAATCCTGGCTTTTTGCGCGACAAATGAAAGTTGGAACCATAGTGACCAACAACAGGAAGAACATGGTGTCGGCGCTGCGTCAAGGAGTGCTAAGCCATGCGCCCTGCATGGCACATGTGTTCAATTTGGTTGTCAAGCTGTTCCTGAAGTCTTCTACCTACGCAAGACATCCTTAAAAATGGCCAGAAAACTTTGCATGCACTCAGCCACTCGTAGACCTCAAAGCAGACCCTCCTTAAAGGTGCAGCAGCAGAACGGCATCCCCCAACATAGGCTGATATGCAAAGTTTCCACTCGTTGGGATTCCACCCTCCATATGTTGAATTGACTATACGAACAGAGAAGGGCCATAGAAGATTTCTTGATGATCCAAGTGGACAGGAGTACTCCCCTGTGTAACTTCGATGTCAGCCAGTGGCAGCTTTTGCGTGACACCTGCCGTTTGCTCAGACCCTTTGAGGAGGCCATGTCATTTGTCAGTCGGCAGGACTAATGAACAATGTCATTCCATGTCCTGGAACAGATTCTGGTAAATCTGGCTGGTCAGGGGACTGGAGACGTGGTGCCTTGATCTCATGGCCACATGAACCCTGTGCGGGCTGAAAAGGAGAAGGAGGACATTGAAGCGCAAGCAATGTGTAGCAAAATGGGTGGTTTTTCTACAAAGGTGACAGGAGAGGAGGAGTAGGAGCTGGCAGAGGAGCTACAGGGTGATGATGAAAATGAGAAGAAGGACCAAGACACACCGTGGCTGTATGCAGTGTAGATGGAGGCAGGGAGTCCCTCCAAGTCACTTGCGCAAATGACCCGATGCATGTTCTCTTGCGTGCGTAGTGTAACAACACGGGGTCATTTAGCTCTTCCAGATCTTCATCTTAACGCCTTAGACGGTTGGCACACCTCAAGAAGCCACTCCACCACTGTAGATTCGGGTGCAAACTGGCCACGACCAGCTTCATTGTCATAACAGCAGTACAAAGAAATCATAAAAATAAACCTCAGCCATCTGGCCACTGACTACACAGTATATACTCCCTCTCTAGCGGGATCCAGGTCTACCACCCAGCTCCCCAAAAACACCACAGTGCTTACCCCCCACACCGGGTTAGAGGGTACTGGCTCCCACAGGCCTTCACACAGCCTGCTCCTTTCCCAGACTGGGAGTCCTGATTGAGGAGATCAGCCCAAATTTATCCAAGACCCTCAGCTGGCTGCTAATTATCCCTATTACCAGCCTGGCTGCTGCAGACAGTGGGAAAAAACTATTTTCCCAACCTTTCCTGTTCTCACCCAGCTTGCTCTGGGTGAGATACGCCACTTGAATGGCCTTCCTATGGTCTTCTGGCAGCTCCACTGCCACAGTAGTAGCAGCTGAATTGTCACCATTTGGCAGAGTGATGACTTCTTGCTCTCCACCTTGTTGGACCCGCGGTATCGGTCCAAAGTGGGGACCTTTTTTACACCTGCTGAGAGGGAGGATAAACTGAAATACTATTGAGACATTATATGTAGTCAGTTGACCGCTGCCTATCTGCTCCATCGTCCATCCACTCACGATCCACTGCCATGGCTGCTGGGGAGGGGTGGAATGGCAGGAGCATTACGAGTTCTGTTAGCAGCAGCCTGAGTCTAGAGTCGCTAATGAGCAGCTTTCTTCACCCGCCTACTGAAGAAACTACTCGACAGCAGCTAGACATAGAGTAGAACGTAAACCAGCAGGTGGTGGCATACTTGGACAGCACCCTGCCACCCAAAGTTGAAGATCAACTGGAGTACTGGGCAGCCAAACTAGATTTGTGCCCGCAACTGGCAGAGTTTTCCCAGTAGTGCGGCATCAGAGCGGGTGTTTAGTGCGGTGGGGGCCATAGAAGAAAAACTCGCCTGTCCGGCCAAAATGCGGAGAGACTGACCTTTGTCAAGATGATCCAAACGTGGACCAGCCAAGATTTCCACCCACCAATGTCTGATGCATGAGACTAAATCATCCATGGTGCCACACCAACACTTTGACAAAAGAGACTGGTTTCTTTTGGCTACCTGGCTCAGCTACTTTTGTGATGCTGCCACCCACCTGATGCCACACATCTGATGCCAAGTGCTTCTTCTTTTACGCAATCCTCTTCAGCGGGTACTGGTATTGCCACCCCCCTCCGCAGTATGTCACCTTGCCACTCTATAGTCTCCTCATGCTGCTGCCACCTCCACACTATGTCACCTTGCCACTCTGTGGTCTTCTTATGCTGCGCCCACCTCCATGCTATGTCACCTTGCCACTCTGTAGCCTCCTGATGCTGCTGCCACCTCCACTCTATGTCCCCTTGCCAGTGATTCTAAGAGCGACGCCTGTCGGCTGCATGTGATGCGGACTCACAGTCTAATTTTACTACCACAGCAGACTCACTATGTGTTTTACTGCAACGCACAGTGTTCTACACCACTATATTGGCTCTCTGCAGCCACGAAATAGCCATTTTTAAAGCAATTTGCCGCAAATAAATTCAGATTGAACCAATTTTTTTCCAATAATTTGGCGTACTGGCTGAATCAAATTTTGCTCACCCCTCTCCTCTCTCTCCTCTCTCTCCTCTCTCTCACTCTCCCCCTCTCTCAGTTCATCTCATTGGAGCCTTTGTTATATAAAACTGCAGTAAGTAAGTGATTACTTCCCTTTGTGCCCATGTAGAAAGAACATTTTTTCCATCTTTCACAAAATCACAGAAAAAAATAATAATGAACTAACACAATAGATGCAAGCATTATATATAGATTAAGCCCTCATTCTGATATAATAAAATCTGATACTCTTAGCCAATATATTTTGATCAAAACACATCTGTGCCCACCTACCCCCGCCAAGTTGGTCTCAGTCAGGCAGGTCCTATGCTAAACCAGGGCCACATTTAAAGTGTAACGTGTGCATTTAAAAAATGTATCTGTGACATACAGTTTACTTTTTCAATAGATGGTGTAATCTTGTGAGACTGATATTACCAGGCCCACATCTAAATTGTAAGGTGTGGGTTTAAAAAATGTATCAGCGACATACAGTGTAATTTTTTAATTGACGGTGTAATCTTGTGAGACTGACATTACCAGGGCAACAGCTAAATTGCACGGTGAGGGTTGAAAAAAATTATCTTTCAGATACTGTGTAATTTTTCAATAGAATGTGTAATCTTGTAAAACTGACATTACCAGGGCCACAGCTAAATTGTACGGTCTGGGTTAAAAAAATGTATATTTCAAATACTGTGTAATCCTACGCTACTGTAGGTGTGACACACTTTCAAGCATATATAACATTAAAAATGAAGTAGGCGAGCAGTAAGGAATGGGGAAGTGGCCGTGATGCTGATGGTAAACACAGAGGTCGTGGCCCTGGGCGCAAATAAATTGTGGCTGCAGCCAGAGCCCAAGAAAAAAAAAAAAACTACCATAACTAGCATCATGTCCCAATTTGCAGGGCGGCGCAGGACACCACTCTTGAAGTCAGACCAGTGCGAAGAGGTGGTCGGTTGGATTGCTGCAGAAAATGCTTCCATTCATTTAAGCACCACCCTGCCTTCCACCAAGTCCAGTCTCAGTAGTCAGGAGTCTGGTTAACACAATCCTTACCCCGATACTCCTTCCTCCCACCATGGAGAGTCTGGCCAAACAGGGGATCCCACACTTGGATATTCCCAGGACCTCTTTTCATCGTCAGTACTTTGTATGGCCCTTTCGCCAAGCATGTTTGAAGAGGGACATGAGATCTTGTGTCCTGATTCCAAAACTCTTGAGCATCCACAGTCACAAGAAGATGATGGTGGGGAACAGCAATTAGTGTTTCACAAGGTGGATGATGAGGATGAGACACAGTTGTCAAAGTGGTGGACAATGAAGTCACTGACCCAACCTGGGAAGGTGGAAAGCCGAGCGAGGACAGCAGTACAGCACAGCAATAGGCTGGAAGAGGCAGTAGGGTGGCAAAAGGGAGAAGGCCGGCCAAACAGGCCCACAACTGTTCCACAGAGCATCCCCTTGTGGAAATCTACATTGCCAAGGTGTAGCTATTCCGCAGTATGGAGCTTTTTTGAGGAAAGTGCAGATGACAAAAGAATAGTAGTTTGCAACCTGTGCCGTACCAAAATGAGCTGGGGCATGAACACTATCAACCTCACCACCACCAGCATGATCCGCCACATGGCATCCAAGCACGCTAATCAGAGGGACAACGCATGAGTCCACAATCTGTGTCTGTGGGTCACACCACTGCCTCCTCTTCCCCTAGGTTACATGCTGCTGTCCAATCACCTGTCGAAGCCGCAGGCTAAGTTGTCTCCTGCCCTGCACCTGGGCCTTCGCAAACACCATCAGCGACCACATCCACTTCCCTGTCCCAGTGCAGCATCCAAATGTCCTTACCCCAGGCATTTGAACACAAGCACAAATACCCAGACACCCACCCACAGGCCATAGCACTAAATGCGCATCTTTTCAAATTACTGGCACTGGAAATGTTGCCATTTAGGCTTTTGGACACTGAGGCCTTCCACAGCCTGATGTCAGCGGCCGTCCCTTGATACACAGCCCCCAGCAGCCACTATTTTTCAAGGTGTGCCATGCCTGCCTTACACCAACATGTGTCCAGAAACATCACACGTGCCCTGACCAACGCAGTTACTGGGAAGGACCACTTAATCACGGACACATGGACAAGTGCTTTCAGCCAGGGATGCTACATTTCCCTGACGGCACACTGGGTGAACATTGTGGAGGCCGGGAGCGAGTCATCCCCTGGGATGGCACAGGTTTTACTGATGCCGAGGATTGCTGGCCCTACCTCGATCAGGATTTCTGCCATCAACTACGTTAGTGCCTCCAACCCCCACTTCTCCTCCTCCGCCTCCTCCTCCACTTCCACCTCCGAATTATCCGCATGCTGCAGTGTAGCATCAACAGGCCGTGCTGAAGCTGATATGCTTAGGAGACAAACAGCCACACCGCCGCAGAGCTGTGGCAGGGGATAAGAGACCAGACTGAGCTGTGGCTCTCGCCATTCAATCACCAACCAGGCATGGCTATGACTGATAATGGCCGTAACTTGGTGGTAGCTTTGGAGCTCGGCAAGCTCACACACATACCATGCCTAGCCCACATCTTTAACTTAGTGGTTCAGCGGTTTTTCTCAGAATCTACCCCAATTTGCCTGAGCTACTGGTGAAGGTGTGCCTCATTTGAGCACTTTTCCGAAAGTCATCGTCAGCTTCAGCCGGTCTGTCAACGCTGCAGCAGCAGTTGAAATTGCCAGCTCACTGGCTGTTGTGTGATGTAAGCACAAGCTGGAACTCTAGGCTTTGTGAGCATCAGATGGCAGTAGTGGAATACCAGCTGCAACATGGTTGTCGCCTTTCAAGTCAGCTTCCACTCTTCACAAGCGAGGAGGATGCATGGATGTCTGACCTTGTGAGGTTTTAAGAAACTTTGACGAATCAACACAGATCGTAAGCGGCGATAACGCTATTATCAGCGTAACCATCCCACTTCTGTGTCTATTCAAATGCTTGCTGCTCACAATTAAGGCCGACGCTTTGCATGTGGAAAAGGTAGAAATGGGGGAAGACAACATTACACAGGGTGATAGCCAGACCACCCTCAGTTATTCTTGGCAGCGCAAATTGGACCATGAAGATGAGGAGGAGGAGCAGGAGATGGTTGCCTCCGCTACAGAGGGTAGTATCCATGGTAGTTTAATTCCATTGGTTCTGCATGGGTGGGCAGAAGAGGAGGAAGAGGATGAGGAGATTGAGAGTCATCCTCTTATTGGTAGTCTGGCACACATGGCTCACTTCATGTTAGGCTGCCTTTCCCAAGACCCGTGCGTTATACGCATTTTAGATAACACGGATTATTGGGTGTTAACCCTTCTGGATCCCCGCTACAAAGAGAACTTTTCATCTCTCATTCGTCACCCTGCCAGCACACTCACCCTGATGCACTGCCTACTGTCACAAGGATGGAAAAATTTTGGAAGATGGTGAAGGAGTACATAGCAGACGGGGTCAGGATCCTCAATGATCCCTCAGTGCCTTATAACTATTGGATGGATACGTGACACAAACTTGCGCTCTAAGCCTTGGTGGTGGCCTTCCCTGCCACCAGCGTTTTGTCAGAGCGGGTATTTAGTGCTGCTGGTGGCCTTATAACAGATAAGCATATTGCCCCTGACTTCTCAACCCCCCCCCCCACCTCCCACCAGAGGAAAGCTGAGCTGATGAACATAAAGGCACTTTAAATGTTTGTTTATAATGTACTCAATACACTGTATTCCCATGCACCATTTCCACCACAAAAAAAGGGGTATATGGTTGAATCTTCCTTTTCTCATCCTCCTCTTCCATCATATTAACATGCTTAATTGTCACATACATAATGCCCCCCGCATATATGCCTTTGCATATAATTTTTTAGAGGGTCAGCTGACCAGCAGCTCCTTGCATATAATTGTTTAGAAGGTCAGCTCACCAGCAGGCCCTTACCTACAATTTTTTAGAGGGTTAGTTCACAAGCAGGCCCTGGCATACAATGTTTTACAGGGTCAGCTCACCAACAGGCCCTCACCTACAGTCTTTTGCCTGTTGGAACTCTGGCAAACATGGCTGACTTCACGTTAGGCTGCCTTTCCCATGACTCGCCCGTTTTACGCATTTTAGACACCATGGATTACTGATTGTTCTCCTTTCTCAACCCCCGCTACAAAGAGAACTTCTCATTTCTAATTCCTCTGGTGCAGAGGACAAGCGAAACGGTGCCATACTAGAAGGTGCTTGTGGAAAAATTACTCCAAAGTTGATAGGGCAGACATCCAAATGGATCGTCGACGTCACAGGGACGTGCAATCACCCAGAAGTTATCCAGAGTCAACAAAGCAGCAGCAGGCCCTCACCTATAATGTTTTAGAGGCTCATCTAATTTGCAGGTTCTCGTATATCTGTGAGATACAAAGTACTTTTGTCATTACCTGTGGTTCCACTCCTGTATAATGTTTCCTCTTCCTAAATACCGATGACATTCCACGTATTTTGTTAGTACTCATTCCAATGACAGGGCCTCTTAAGAGTCCTGTATTGTTATTTATTGTCAATACCATCCCGAGTCGGGAGTTGGTAATTTGCACGCCCCCAGCTGCCTTGCTTGGAAGTGACACATGCTCCGTTACTCATTCTCCCTCTCTGGAAGCGAACCCTGATTCCCCGTTACCCATGGTCACCATGTTAGGTGCATATAGGAACATTGAAATTTGAGTGGGCACGACACCAAAATGGATCGTCGACGTCACAGGGACATGCAATCAACCAGAAGTTATCCAGAGTCAACAAAGCAGCAGCAGGCCCTCGCCCATAATGTTTTAGAGGGTTAGCTCACCAGCAGGCCCTCACCTACAATCTTTTACAGGGTTAGCTCACCAACAGGCCCTCGTCTACAAGTTCAGTCTCACTATCCAATAATCTGGTCCGCACAATCCTCACCACCGGGGTCAAATAACTAGTTAGCACGGTGGAGTCTTGTTGGTTATCGGAATTAACCAGACAAATCGCTTCACCGACTCAGAACAGCCACGCTTCACCACACATGGAAGTGAGAAAGAGCTATCAATCTGTCAAACCTTTCTGTGTCCGGGCCGGGTGAGGTTTTCCCGCGTTGAGTCAAATTAAGCCGCAGGCTCCACTCCAGGTTGTGCCCTTCCGCCCTTCCGTGAATTAGTTTAAGTTTCAACTTTGCAACCATATTCTTCTTCGACCCTCTGACTTTTATTGTTGATTAATGAAAACTTTCTTGGCAAAAGCTTTCGCTGTGGTTTAAGAATTTCACCTCTAGCGGCGCAATAGGGACGCAACCGACCTCCATTCCTAATCATGGCTCCAGTTCCGAAAACCAACAAATTTTTGGCAGTACTTGCATTTTATATACAAGTAAATATACAGGAAAGAATGTTTACTAACAATTTTTCCTCTACAATCGATTTTATCTTTGGTTTTGTGCGTATTATTGTCAGTCTGTAAAAGTGGCGTACATCTCGGACAACATCTTTCCCAGCAGCGCCATGGGAGTCCAAGATGCATCCAGACATCGTCCCCATTTCAGTGGTGTTTTCATCAATTTCTGAACTTTTCCTATGAATTATGCACCCTCCTCTATTCAGAACAGGGGGTGCCTGGTTTAATGCTTGGGTGCGTCCATTGACTTACATTATATTTGGGAGCTCAGTAGAGCACCTAAGCATCCCGATGTGCTCGGCGAGAGCACCCAAGCACTCGAGCACTGTGGTGCTCGATTAACACTAGTGAAGAAGTGAAAGAAGAAAAGTATGGAGGGCACTCACTTATCTTAAGACACAGGAAGGTTATCGGTGAAAAGTAAAATACTGTAATTTATTAAATTCAAGAATAAATAAAAATGTTGTATTGGTACAGAGAAACCGGATCCGGTAAGTATAGGGTAAAAACTTGGCGTTGTGGGGGGGAAATAATAATTAATTTTTATGGATTTATATGTATAAATATATCCTCACTTATTGTACAAAGGTCATCCAGACCCAAAAAATCCCTTTAGGGGTCACAACAAAAATGTTTATAAAACTTCTTCTTTATTTATAACTTTAAAATTAAACCTACAGACGACAGATCATGAGCTAATAAAACTATCAGGGACTGGCAATATATTACTTATGATCTTTGAATTGCTGGGAGGACTGGGTAAATGCTTTATTTATCTATGTATTTAAAGATGTTATTACCACATTGTGTACTATAGACAAACGCACGTCCAACTGTCAACATGCACAGTAATTACTGGGGATGGTTAGGGCTTATCACAAGTTGGCGATCATACAGCCACACTGTTTATTACAAGTCAGTGCAGCACTACTTGGCAGTGTTTCTGCTCACATCACTAGGTGCACACACAATGTGGCCATCTGTAGTACCATATACAAAGTATTCACTGCCAGCGTTCATGCACTGTGGCTATTTGTATCACGACATGCAGTACATTTTCAAAAAAGTATGGGTTCGGGTCTGTTGTTTGGCGATTTCTTCCCGCTTTCTGAAGGGCTGCACAGCAGCCAATCAGCTAGCGTTTTACTTCTTGCCTTAAGAAGCCATCACAGCCATGCCTACTAATGGCATGGCTGTGATTGGCCAAGTGCAGCATGTGACCCGACCTCTATTTAAGCTGGAGTCACGTAGCGTCGCACGTCACACTGCTCTGATTAGTGTAGGGATAGGATGCAGGTGCTGTGAGGGGCGAGATTAGGCAGGGAAAAGTCAGCAAAAACACCTAATGAAGTGATCGATCTACAGCTCAATCATTCAACTTCTGCTAGTAAATTGTTCACTGTTTTTAGGCTGCCCAGAGCATTTTTCTGTCACTTTTTTCTGGGGTGATCGGCGGACATTTTGTGTCTTGTGGTGCACCAGAACAAGCTGCCACCAAGTCCATCGATCCATCAATAGTAGTTTTTTTTTTGCTATATCCTACATCAGGGGCTTGGCTGTGCTTATTGTCACCCCTAGAAACTCAGGATAGAAATTTCTATATTTTTTTGAGGGGTGAAATTCAATTGCCAAAATAGAAATTCCCTAAATCTGGTGTTCCAGCTGTGGCTAGCCAAGTGTAATACTGTCTGCTGTCTGGCAAAAGATAGATTTTTTTTCTGGGGTGAAATTCAATTGCCAAAATATCTATCCCCTAAATCTGATGTTCCAGCTGTGGCTGGCTAAGTTTAATAATGTACGTCACAGGATAGATTGTGTTCTGGGGTGAAATTAAATTGCCAAAATAGCAATCAACTAAATCTAGTGTTCCAGCTGTGGCTGGCTAAGTTTAATACTGTCCGGGAAAGGATATATTTTTTTAGGAGTAAGAGACGCACCAGGAGGGGCAGACGGAAGCACAAACAAAGATGGTGGCTCTACACGACAGACACGATCAAGAAAACCACCCACTGGGATAAAGACTCAGGCAGTCCGGAAAGAAGGCCAGCCACCGGTGAACCCATGAGAATGGAAGACAACTTAGTGGTAAATATATCTTCTTTTGAACTTTCTAAAGAAGAGATGCATGTTCTGAATAGGGGACTCTCATTCTGTCCCCAGCCCCAAATGGACTGGTTCCAGAATTAAATAGATTTGCTGCAGTTCCTTAGACGTATCAAACTTAGAGTGTACTTCAAAGACCAAGACAAAACTGAGCTCCCTAAAGATGATACACCTATAACTAGGGAAACTCAGGCATTAACACTAAGCGAAGTAGGCCTTAGAGTGAGTAGTGAGTTCCAACCACCTGTGCATCATAGGGGTATAGAGACTTTCATGGCTTTAGTCAGGACAGGACTTACTAGGCTTAAAAATTCACCACTTAGTTCACCTTCTTCCAACCTCACAAATAAGGAAGTAGCGGCCCTTAGAACGCTTGAGAGGAGGAAGGAAATAACGATAAAGGCGGCGGACAAAGGAGGGGCTATGGTGATTATGGACACTGATAAGTATGTGGCAGAGGTTAACAGACAACTACAAGATGTGGAGATATATAAGGAACTAGAAAATAATCCAAAATTTGTCTTTCAGCGGAGAATGAAACTGTTGATTGATGATGCCTATGCGAATGATGTAATAGATGAGTCGCTACACACTTACTTGATTCAAAAGCATCCGGTTACCCCTATCCTGTATATACTGCCTAAAATCCACAAGGATCTGAGGAACCCTCCAGGGAGACCGATTGTCTCGGGCATTGATTCTACCTTTGCCCCGGCGGTGGTCTTTCTGGATGGAGTTCTCAGATCCTATGCAATAAAAGCTAAATCCTATGTGAGCGATACAACGGATTTTCTTTTGAGGTTGGATGAAGTTAATTTTAGTGAACAAAACCTACTAGTATCATTTGATGTCATGAGTCTATATACCAGCATAGACCATGGTCTGGGCCTTGAGGCCGTGAAATGGGCTCTACAACGATCAGACTCTAACATTGAATTATGTGAGTTTTTGATGTCCCTTTTGGAAATTATGTTGACTTGCAATTATTTCTGCTTCCAGGACCGGTTCTATGTGCAGTGTCGGGGAACCGCAATGTGTTCAAATGTGGCCCCGACATATGCAAATCTGTATATGACTTATGTTGAAGAGAATTATGTGTACCCTTCCACCCACTTCAGAAATGTAGGTGGGTGGATGAGGTACATTGACGATATTTTCCTAACCTGGAGGGGAACGGTGGAGGAGCTGAATGCATTCCACGAGTCCCTTAATGAGGTCCACCCACAACTCAAATTCACCAAGGTCTATTCAGAACAGTCCCTAAAATTTTTGGACACTTTAGTTTATGTTGAATCTGGAAAACCAAAGAGGGACATCTTTTTTAAACCAACTGACCGTAACAGCATCCTGAGATTTGATAGTGCCCATCCGAAAGGGATGCTAGATGTTCTACCATATAGCCAATTGGTTAGGGTCAAACAAATAGTCTCGGACAATGACGGGTTGAATGATAGATTGACAGAAATGAATCAGAAATTCATCCAGATGAGATACCCAAAAAGGTTGATAGGGAGACACCTTAAGAAAACTCGGGGACTAGACAGAAAAGACCTGCTTAGACCAAAAGAGAAAATACAAACAGACAAAAGGATTCCATTTGTCACTACCTTCTCGAGCATGAGTGGTCGGATAGCGGGGCTCTTGAGACACAATTGGCACATACTGTCTGAATCCTTCTCAGATGTGGCTGAATTCCAGACACCACCACTCATGTCATATAGGAGAGACAAAAACCTTGTGGACAGGTTGGTGCATGCAGACATGGAGGGATTCAAACCTAAACTACACCGGAAAGTGGGTAGTTATCCATGTCTGAATTGTACAAACTGCAATGCCATGTTAAAAGGTAAGGAGTTTAATCACCCAAGAACGGGACAGAAGTATAAAATTAGGAATTATTATACGTGTACATCGGAGTATGTGATCTACATACTGCAGTGCCCCTGTGGACTGCTGTATGTGGGGGAGACGACTCAACCGTGTAAGAACCGACAGAATCAACATAAGTACACTATACGGAAGGCACTTACCAGACAACAAAATAATGATCCAGATATGGATGACATAGGGAAACCGGTACCGGAGCACTTTGTCAAATCCCAACACAGTGTGGCCCAATTGAGATTCAAAATAATAGATGGTATTCCACAATTGAAAAGGGGCGGAGACAGGGAGAGAGCATTAAAGAGGCTCGAACTTAAATGGATTTACGAATTGGACACTCTAGAACCAAAGGGCATGAATCGGGAGTTCAAAGTAGGCACCTTGTTTTGATATACCAACTCTCCCAAGATAATGTTACATTAAAAATGCAAAAACTAAGAATTGTACGCGATGTTATGGTCGTGTTTTGATTAATGTTTGTTATCATTTTTTTATAACACATAAAAACACTAAGAAGGAGACTGAGAAGGACACCAAAGGGTGTGATTACCCAACTCCATTTTGACGAACATCTACGTGTATAAAGACCACTGGGGACAGGGGAATCCCGGAGGATTGGTGGGTTAATGTTTTGATAGTTATATTAGCTTTACGTGCACAAAGGAGTGACTGTTACAATGGGGCTCAGGAAGCGGCGGTGAGCATAAAGGGCTCACTTAAAGAGCAGAAACATGACAGTCCGCAGGGAATGACTGACAATGGGATAAGGTGGGTCTCTCCACAACATGGGATGAGACCTTCCTTTCCTTATTTGTACAGATAGAATGTATGATGCCGACGACATGGATGCGCACCACCTGACAGATGGGTGCGTCCGTGTCTATTATGCGGTACCTATGAATGGATCCTGAGGACTTTCACACTGCATAAAGTCGCATGGTGAATTGCCCCATGGAGTTATCACTCCGATATGGTGTTTTTTATATCTATATAGAATCTCCTAATAACATTAACCCACTTGAACCTTACGGGGTCCCTCGACCCAGGTTGGTCAGGTATCTAGCTTTAGGGTAACCTTGATAAACCTATGGCATATGATGGTAGTTCAGCGTCCCGCTTTTGTGAAAGAGTCTGGTTACTTAGCAACAATAAACACACTGGAACATGTGACAGGAAGTGCTCTGCCGGCCATATAGGATGCTGGAACCACAGTAACTAGTAACCAGGAACCCGGAACCGGAAGTGATGTAAGCGGTGACCGGAAGTGACACAACACTGAGGGCGGAAGTGCTGTACTACTGGCAGGAGACGCCGAAAACATGTGCCATGAGGAGTATATTAAATTGCACCTACCGAATTGGATCCTTCTCAGCCTCCAGTAAGACACTTATGCATTGGATATTGTCACTATCATGTTTGTAAAATGTATTAAGATTGGTAGAATGTTAGGGGTGGAAGAGTGGGGAGGAGTTACTCCACCCACACACCCTAGGATTGGGTACACTTCTGTATAAATGAATGCTCACTACATGTAAATTCATTATGCTTGAAAAAGACTCAGAGAAGTCGAAACGTTGCACACTGGGAAAATAAAGAAAATTTAAAAGATTAACTACAAGAGTGCTGTGGAAAACTTTCTTTTGATTACTACTTCTCCAAGAGAGCCGTGCCTTCCCTGCACAACCAAGTATCCGATAAAATCAAGTGTGCACTGTGCAACGCCATCTGTGGCAAGGTCCACCTAACCACAGATACGTGGACCAGTAAGCATGGCCAGGGACGCTATATCTCCCTAACTGCACACTGGGTAAATGTAGTGGCGGCTGGGCCCCAGGCGGAGAGTTCTTTGGCGCACGTCCTTCCGCCGCCAAGGATCGCAGAGCATCATTATTTGCCTCCTGTAGCCTCCTCCTCCTACTCGGCTTCCTCCTCCTCTTCTTCCACCAGCTCATCCAGTCAGCCACACACCTTCACCATCAACTTCAGCACAGCGCGGGGTAAATGTCAGCAGCCCATTCTGAAACTCATATGTTTGGGGGACAGGCCCCACACCGCGCAGGAGTTGTGGCGGGGTATTGAACAACAGACCGACGAGTGGTTGCTGCAGGTGGGCCTCAAGCCCAGCCTGGTGGTGTGCGATAATGGGCGAAATCTCGTCACAGCTCTGGGACTAGCCGGTTTGACACACATCCCTTGCCTGGCGCATGTGCTGAATTTGATGGTGCAGAAGTTCATTCACAACTACCCCGACATGTCAGAGCTGCTGCATAAAGTGCGGGCCGTCTATGCGTGCTTCCGGCGTTCACATCCTACCGCTGCTCGCCTGTCTGCGCTACAGCGGATCTTCGGCCTTCCCGCTCACCGCCTCATATGCGACGTGCCCAACAGGTGGAACTCCACCTTGCACATGCTGGAGAGACTGTGCGAGCAGCAGCAGGCCATAGTGGAGTTTTAGCTGCAGCACGCATGGGTCAGTCGCACTGCGGAACAGCATTACTTCACCACCAATGACTGGGCCTCCATGCGAGACCTGTGTGCCTTGTTGCGCTGTTTCGAGTACTCCACCAACATGGCCAGTGGCGATGATGCTGTTATCAGAGTTACAATACCACTTCTATGTCTCCTTGAGAAAACACTTAGGGCGATGATGGAAGAGGAAGTGGCCCAGGAGGAGGAGGAAGAGGGGTCATTTTTAGCACTTTCAGGCCAGTCTCTTAGAAGTGGCTCAGAGGGAGGTTTTGCAAAAGCAGAGGCCAGGTACAAATGTGGCCAGCCAGGGCCTACTACTGGAGGACGAGGAGGATGAGGAGGAGGTGGAGGAGCATGAGGATGAAGCAAGTTCACAGCGGGATTCCACCCAACGTAGCTCGGGCCCATCACTGGTTCATGGCTGGGGGGAAACGGAGGACGATGACGATACGCCTCCCACAGAGGACATATTGTCCTTACCTCTGGGCAGCCTGGCACACATGAGCGACTACATGCTGCAGTGCCTGCGCAATGACAGCAGAGTTGCCCACATTCTAACGTGTGCGGACTACTGGGTTGCCACCCTGCTGGATTCCCGGTACAAAGATAATGTGCCCACCTTACTTCTTGCACTGGAGCGTGATAGGAAGATGCGTGAGTACAAGCGCACATTGGTAGACGCGCTACTAAGAGCATTCCCAAATGTCACAGGGGAACAAGTGGAAGCCCAAGGCGAAGGAAGAGGAGGAGCGAGAGGTTGCCAATGCAGCTGTGTCACGGCCAGCTCCTCTGAAGGCAGGGTTAGAATGGCAGAAATGTGGAAAAGTTTTGTCTCCATGCCACAGCTAACTGCACCACCACCTGATACGGAACGTGTTAGCAGGAGGCAGCAATTCACTAACATGGTGGAACAGTACGTGTGCACACCCCTCCACGTACTGACTGATGGTTCGGCCCCATTCAACTTTTGGGTCTCCAAATTGTCCATGTGGCCAGAGCTAGCATTTTATGCCTTGGAGGTGCTGGCCTTCCCTGCGGCCAGCGTTTTGTCTGAACGTGTATTCAGCCCGGCAGGTGGCGTCATTACTGACAAACGCAGCCGCCTGTTCACAGCCAACGTGGACAAGCTGACATTCATAAAAATGAACCAGGCATGGATCCCACAGGACCTGTCCATCCCTTGTGCAGAATAGACATTTATAACTGCCTCCCCTTAACCATGTATTCTTGTACTCCGGGGCACTTCTTTATTGAATCCTCTTTTTCAAATCTTACCATTATTTTGCAGGGCAACCCAAAGTTGAATGAACCTCTCTGTCTGGCTGCCAGGGGCCTAAATATTTGAAAGTGGCCTTCTCCATTGGTGGGTGACAAAGCACTAGCTATAAAGCCCTACAATGATCCCTGCTCTAAAACCTACCAGCCCTAACACTAACTATATCTTTCACCTAACTAATCTAACCTATCTCTAATAAGTTAGACCCTAAAAGCTATTCCCTAATCCCTACCTAACACTAACTAGCTAGATTGAAGTTTTTATGTCGATTTAAGAACAATCTCAGCACAGAACAACCACCAAACAGCTCCTCTCTCTCACAAATACAACACCACAAAATGGCTGCCGGGAGTGTCTTCATTTATATTGTGAAGGGGTAGGCTACTTTCTGATTGGTTGCTTAGCCTTCTCATTTGCTATTCAAGCTAGACTAGGGAGGGGTTATGAATCACCTCACATGGAAAGGAAAAAAAAAAAAAAAGTATTTGTTTTGCGAATAAATCGCCATATTTGACATATTCAACTATTTATCCAAGCATACTGAATAGCAAAATAGCCTAATGCCCTTACGCAAATAGATTTCGGTGACTTTTTATGTAACGATTTTTCGCATAAGATGAACTTAATTGAAAAAGGCTACATGGAATGGCAAGCGTCAGTCTGTACATGATTACCGTATCTTTCGCCCTATAAGACGCACTGGCCCATAAAACGCACCTAGGTTTTTGGGGAGGAAAATAAGAAAAAAAAATTTTTGAACTAAAGGTGTGTTAAAATTTATGGGGAGGATCTGCGGCTGACACAATGTTAAGGAGGGGATCTGCTGCTGAGATAATATTATGGGGGGGATCTGCTACTGACAATGTTATGGGGGATCTGATGCGACACACTTATGGGGAGGCTGAAACTTATTGGTGGGGTGTTCAGTGACACACTTATGGGGGCGTAACTGGACATTATTAACATTGGATAGAGGTATCCTGTAGATGAGGGCTTTTTTCATACTGTGACAGCTCCTTTTATGTTCTGGTGCACTATATGGCTGTATTATTTAAGGGGACTATTGTGATAAAGTGTAGATACTGGGTGCAAATATTATATATAGTAGATGTAACGTGACCCAGTAATTTGCCTGGGCTTGCAGAAGTTTGCTGCAGGCCACATTGCTTCCCAGTTACACTGCAGTTTAAGAACAAAATCTTGTGGTTGTTATGGGGTTAAATCCCTCAGTTTTGTCCCAGGCCTGATCATATAGGAAAGGTATGGAGGATTTGCATGTAACCTTTATGCAGAGCCTCTTTTGTACCATTCCTTTGACTTGGATTAGCTATTGTCAGTGGCGTACACACTATCCATGGGGCCCCGGTGCGAAACTGATTCATGGGGCCCCCTCCCCGTTGTAATGCCAAATATGTGCCCCTCACAGTAGTAAAGCCAAATATGTGCCCCCTCACAGTAGTTATGACCAGAATATGTGTCCCCTCAAAGTAGTAATGCCAGATGATGTGCCCCCTCACAGTAGTTATGCCAGATTATGTGCCCCCTCAAAGTAGATATGCCCAGATATGTGCCCCTTCAAAATATTTATGCCCAGTTATGTGCCCCCTCACAGTAGTTATGCCCAGATATGTGCCCCCTCACAGTAGTTATGCCTTCATATGTGCCCCCTGGCCCCCTCACAGTAGTTATGCCAGCTTAGGTGCCCCCTCAAATTAGTTATTGCCCCCCTCCTGCCCTTTGCCCTAGTCTGCAGCCTGAGAAAAAAAAAAAAAAAAAACATACTTACCTTCTTCCCTGATGACAGGCTCCCACCATAACATCAGGCAATGTGGGGCCAGCAGGGGGAGCTCCTGAGCTACGAAGATCAGTGAAGCAGGGAGCAGAGAGGTTTCCCTGCTTCACTATGGAAGCGAAATGCCGACCAGCCGGGTGTGTGTGAGTGCGCTTCCCCTCCCCCCATATTATACATGTAATGGAGCACAATGATGGGGCCCGAAATTGTCACTGTATTGTTCATGCTGCGCCCCATCAGAGTGCTCCATTACATGTGAGTACAGCGGTATTAAGCAGGCAGGCTTTAGGGTGGCCTGAGGGGTGGGTCCACAGGTGGCCGGGCCCCCTGGAGTGCTGGGCCCGATCGCAAGTGCGACCCCTGCGACCCCTATATGTACGCCACTGGCTATTGTTATAGATTACTATATGTAATGGATATTTATGCACTGGTGAGACATTCTATATATGCCGTCACTTGGAGCTCCAATGACGTTTCATGTGGTTACCTTGGTATTTTGAGTCACTATATGTCATATATTGACCTCCATTAGGGACTGATCGTATCCTCTATTTTGGTAGATCTCTCACTTATTATTGTTTTTTAATACAGTAACACCATTTTTTGGTCATAAAGTGACTAGTCTGCAATAAGTGCCTATCTTGGCAATCAAGCCCCTTGGTTAATTTAAAAATAACAACAAAAAATAAAAATAAAAACTAATAAAATTAACAATAGAGACCAGCGTTAATGCAATTAAACCCACTATACCAACGATTATGCACTCCAGAGTCTTAAATGCCTGTGTGAATAATAATAAAAATAAAAAATAAAAAAATGTGCGCAAAATGTGCGCAAGCTAAATATTAGCATTAATATAAGATTGGCAAAATAATAAGGGGAAAGGAAGGAAAGGAAAAAAAAAATAAAAATTAAATATTTATTTATTTATTTATTTTTATTTATTTATTTTTTTTTACAAAGTATCTAAGTAAGCGCAATAGAGATACATAATATCAGTGTTTAGAAACTGAGTGCCAATACATGCGCACTCAGTATAAAAAATTCAGCACTGAATTCAAAGTCCTAACGCAAGCGCATTGGAGCCATAGTGGTGCGTGCTCCCTTACTAAGTATGAGCACATGCGCTTTGTAGAAGAAGGACTGCATGGAATCTAAGAGCTAACGCAGACGCAGAGGAATTAATTTTAGCGCTGTTTTTCTAAGTATCGGGGCAAGCGCAGTGCGATCCAGGTAGAAAAGATCCTGAGTGTTTGCGCAGCTACCTGGTACGCATCTTGTCACTAATGAGTCTGACCAACTGACAACCTAACTGAGGATGTGATGTATCACTATTGGAGATTAAAAATGCCAATCCACCGCTCGAGCAGCACTATTGGTAAATTGATTCCTTAAATAGGAGTGGTTGACGGCATTGATTCAATTCTGTCCAATACCCCTGAGGACGCCAGCTTAGCTGGTGAAACATGTTGGGGGACGGAATATTGAAGTTTTAATGTGCTACCTAAATTGCTGGAGGCACAGTTAGTCACAATGTGGTGAAGTTAGGTTATTAGCAGCAGCTGCTGCAGTATAATGACATCCATAAACTTAGTGTGGATGAGTTTGATATAGCAACACTATCGCAGCAGCGGCCATGGTATAGTGCACATCCATGACCGCAGTGTTTAATTGAGTAGTGTTCCCCCCAGCGATATCGGCAGCGATTTTAAACGTTTTTTTGCTCACAGATTATATATTTTAAGACTGATGATTAAAGGTTATATTTTATATTAACTATATCGGGGATAAAAGAGGCTTAATGTGCTCCATGGAGCGTCTTTATTTGTCTTTTGTACCTAAACACCAGCCCTCCCTCCTCAGGCGGCTACTCCTGCTGACCTTTGTTTCTCCGGAGAGCACAGCACTGACAAACTGTCACATGGGACGGTGTAGAGGCGGAGCAGGCAAATATGAAAGGAATGCCTGCGCCTGTCCATCGTCTCCCTGCTTCAGCGCACTGCCTGCACATATCCTAAGCATAGAGAGTTGCCGGCCGAGCTTTCCCCTGCATACAGAAGCACCCATCTCTCCTCCCCAGCACACAGGTACCCTACATATCGGGATTGATGTCCGGTACATGGCAGGCTGCTATCCTCATGCAGTACAGCCTGCGATGTTCTGGGAAATGCAATGCGCCAGCCAATTTTTCTCCTGTATTCGTCCTATAAGACGCATTATCATTTTTCCCCCACTTATAGGGCGAAAAATACGGTAGATTTATGCGAATATTTCATTTATGATTTTTTGCAGAACATAAACTATCTTTAAGATGCATTGCTCACAACAGGTAGTTAAAGCTTTCAAAAAAAAATAAAAACATTGCACGAATAGATGTATGCGAATATGCAAGTACCGAATTTACACATATAATTTATTATATTGACTTACTGTTAACATGAGTACTGAATACTTTTATTGCATATGTAATGTGAATTCTAGGCACGGTTACTGGTCATGGAACATAACTTAGCTTCTGCGAATATACGTCTTTTAAAAATGCCCTTTCGGATCGGATCGCACAGAAGCTTGAAGCATTTAACATAGCAATGGTTGAGTTTGTAGAATTGAAGAATATGTAGAATATATAGCACAATAATCGACCGATACAAAGCGAGACCTTTGGGATATAAATTCTATTATATTTAAGAGCACATTTGAGGAAAAATTTATTACCATCTCAGACAAAATATATATTACATATAAAATGGAAATTTAGAGGATTCTTCAATATAAATTATTATAAATGTTATGCGAAAATTGTGTAAAAAAATAAGCGCTTGAATCGATTCGTATAAGACGTTTAAGTAATGCATTAATCAAGCAAGGAACTAGGTTGGACGGCCTGGCGGATAGGTAGCATTTATGAATATGCTATATTCGTAATTGTCAAAAATTGCGCTATATTCGACATATTCTACAATTTACACAATCAACTATACTGTGGGCTAACGCTAAGCGATGGACGCACATGTTTAATGGTAAGTATTCGCAGAATCGAGGGACCAAAACTAGGCGGAAAAAAAAAATGTAGGAAGAGAATAAGAGAAAATATACATCATTGATGAAATTAATAGTATTCGAAAAAAACGGAATATAATATGCGCGCTAATCTAATCTCATTAGGGCTATAAGTGATTAGAAATGACTGGGTGTGATTGGAGAAGGAAGAACATATGCAGCTAGCGTATAGTTATGCTTCTGAAGAAACAAATATTTGTTTTAACGAATATATTGTCACATATTCTAGATATCCGCGAAATCTCGAGGGTGACGATATTCGCGATTAAAATTTGCTTTTTGAATATTCTCGCTCAACACTAATCTGTACCCCTCATTTCTTTCCAAGTACCCCTGCACGGCATATCTGACTTGGCAATATATATTCAGTAAATTAGGTGATGTACTGATTGTTGGGGGATCTGTGCCCCTCATTTCTTTCAAAGTGGTGTGACTTTGACCAATCTTTTATCTTTATCACGCTGCCAGGGCATATTGGGCAGGGCACAAGGTGTAATAAAGTCATCTGTCACATACAGGTGTGACCTAAACCAATCCTTTCTCTTTATGACACGGGCACGGCACACCTGACAGGGAACAAGTTTTATTAAATTTGTCTGTTACTTCGTTTGGTGACAGAAAAGAATTAGGAGAGCGTCAAATAGGGGACGTGGCATTATCTACCTCATCCCATATGCGTTTTTTCTGGAGCGTGCCCTGCGAAGAGTGCTGCATCAGGCCATAGATGAGCATGAAGAGGAAGAGTTGTGGTCACCATCACCACCAGAAGCAGCCTTGTTGTCGTCGATTACTGGACCTGCGGCAACGCAGAGAGAGGAGTCTGAGGAAGAGGAGTCAGAGGAGGAAGGTGGCTTTGAGGAGGTGGAAGACCAAACACAGCAAGCGTCCCAGGGGGCTTGTTGTCACCTTTCGGGGATGCTTGGTGTTGTATGTGGCTGGGTGGAGGAAGAGACCTTCAATGACGTCAGTGAGGACAAGGAACAGGACATGGCTAGCTTGGTATCCAACCTTGTGCAAATGGGGAGTTTGCGGTTGTGCAAATGGACTGTGTGTGGTTGTTTGCGGTGCATTAAACGGGGAGTTTGGTCTGTCAGAGTTTGATCTGTCACTGTGAAGCAGGCGTAACCCTTACACTACCTGATCGATACAACATATACCTGATCGTATACACACACTGGATGTTTTAAAGCACGTTATTCCAAACAATTTAGGAATGTTAGGTGATTTATGCCCTTTATGGATTAAAACCCGACTCTGCGTCAACTATGTAATTTTCCATGGGAGTTTTGCCATGGATCCCCCTCCGGCATGCCACATTCCAGGTGTTAGTCCCCTAGAAACAACTTTTCCATCACTATTGTGGCCAGAAAGAGTCCCTGTGGGTTTTAAAATTCGCCTGCCCATTGAAGTCTATGGCGGTTCGCCCGGTTCGCCCGTTCGCGAACATTTGCAGAAGTTCGAGTCCGCTGTTCGCGAACGGAAAATTTTATGTTTGCGACATCTCTACTGGAAAAGGCTTGCAGGCCGCTAGGAGATGCCTCAGGCTGCACCACAGCATTAGCACCATGGTTTTTCCACTTTATAGTGACATCCCATGTATTGATGCAGGGCTGTGGTGGTAATATTTGTACCCTGGCAACACTTCAACTTCTGCCCACAGACTCTACATACGGCCACGCTGACATCCACCAGTGACCATGAAAAATTTCCACACCATTGAGTATGGCATTTTACCCCTACTATTGCATGCTGCCTGCCTCCACTGCCTCTATGAACCCATGTACCACTAGTTATTTCCAGACAGGTAGGCTCCTGAATAGCAAATGGTCTACCCCGGGCAAGTTTAGCTCAGGTCTCACAATGCTGCCACCCTGCTGACTCACGGCGACACTTACACCATGCTGGCTAAGCCACTGTCTCATACGCAAGCTGCCACCCTCACCCTCTGATGATGATTAATTCCAGGATGAATGAATGCCACTAAGTGTGGTATCAGAGGAACCAACTGACTCCTGGCTATGAGTGTCTGATGTCCGTTGAGATGATGTTAAAGACTGAGTGAACCATTCAAGGACAGCAGGATTGCTGGTCAAAACACGACCATTGGATCACACTGGCAGCTCTGGACAGTTGCTCTGACTGCTGCCACCCCACCCTCTTCTTCTTCTGCTACTTCTGCCAGCTCCAAAAACATTTTTGCCACTGCCTGTTCCCTTGGATGGCCCTGACACCTGTCTGTCAAACATACTGTACTGTAACAGTAACTGTAAGTGTAAAATAGCAGTAGTTTTTCAGTTAGAGAATCAAGGCCTAATGGAATTACTTATCTATAAAACAAGGTGGGAAAACAAATAACTGTAACAAGTGAGCACTATTCACCCCAGTTACAGAATCAAAGTGCTATAGAAGTGCTACGTGCTTGAAGAGTTAATCATTTGCAGATATTACTGACACTTGCTACTTCCTTGAGCTCACGACTTGTTCTTCTTGGTTTTGCAATTTCAAAGTTGAGGAGTGTAAAATAGAATAATGAAATCATATTTTAAGAATCAAACTTCTGCTTTCCTTTGGCAGTTCTGAGACGTCCCCGATGAATATAACTTTCTTTATTTTTGTATCCTTTTCTAGATATTACACAGGAGGTCATGTACTTATTTCTCGGTACAGACCTGACCGGTGATAAGATATAAACCTCTCCCTGTCACATCCCTTCATTAACTGCTGAACAATTCCCAGTGATGCAGGCCTGTGCAGACACCAGTGTGACAATGAAAGCAATGAACATGCAGAAGTGTTATTTTCTGGAAATATCTCTATTGCTGGTTTTGTGTGTGACCTGCTGTGATTCTGAGATACAGGACCCTGCAGCTCAATGTCATCTTGTAATGAAGGATTACACCTTTGAGTATGAATATTCTCAGGAAGGAGACATCATTATCGGAGGGATCTTCACTGTACATTCCTGGGTGTCACGATGGCGCTGGACAGAGAGCAGTGACTACAAGCGGATGTGTTCAGGGTAAGTACAATGTTAGTTCTACAGAGCTAGAATCTACACAGAAAATGTGCAGGAAAATTACAGGGATCAGTGAGGCGATCACCTCTTATTGTATTCAGTCTATACAGGATACATTTATTAACTTACTGTGATATAAAACCTTGTAAAGGTTCTGTGATGAGCAACGTATATAAATCACTTCATCCAGGTCTGTATGGTGTGGTCTGGGGTATGTACATGCAGGTAAGTACATGTCACTTCTGCCTTGGTATTATAATAGTACAGGGTGGGCCATTTATATGGATACACCTTAATAAAATGGGAATGGTTGGTGATATTAACTTCCTGTTTGTGGCACATTAGTATATGTGAGAGGGGAAACTTTTTAAGATGGGTGGTGACCTTGGCGGCCATTTTGAAGTCGGCCATTTTGAATCCAACTTTTGTTTTTTCAATAGGAAGAGGGTCATGTGACACATCAAACCTATTGGGAATTTTACTAGAAAAACAATGGTGTGCTTGGTTATAACATAACTTTATTCTTTCATGAGTTATTTACAAGTTTCTGACCACTTATAAAATGTGTTCAATGTGCTGCCCATTGTGTTGGATTGTCAATGCAACCCTCTTCTCCCACTCTTCACACACTGATAGCAACACCGCAGGAGAAATGCTAGCACAGGCTTCCAGTATCCGTAGTTTCAGGTGCTGCACATCTCTTATCTTCACAGCATAGACAATTGCCTTCAGATGACCCCAAAGATAAAAGTCTAAGGGAGTCAGATCGGGAGACCTTGGGGGCCATTCAACTGGCCCACGACGACCAATCCACTTTCCAGGAAACTGTTCATCTAGGAATGCTCGGACCTGACACCCATAATGTGGTGGTGTACCATCTTGCTGGAAAAACTCAGGGAACGTGCCAGCTTCAGTGCATAAAGAGGGAAACACATCATCATGTAGCAATTTTGCATATCCAGTGGCCTTGAGGTTTCCATTGATGAAGAAAGGCCCCACTATCTTTGTACCCCATATACCACACCATACCATCAATTTTTTTGTTCCAACAGTCTTGGAGGGATCTATCCAATGTGGGTTAGTGTCAGACCAATAGCGGTGGTTTTGATTGTTAACTTCACCATTCACATAAAAGTTTGCCTCATCACTGAACAAAATCTTCTGCGTGAACTAAGGGTCCTGTTCCAATTTTTGTTTTGCCCATTCTGCAAATTCAGTGCACCAATCTTGGTCATCCTCGTTGAGATGCTGCAGTAGCTGGAGTTTGTAAGGGTGCCAGTTGTGAGTAGCAAATATCCGCCGAAGGGATGTTTGACTAATGCCACTCTACAGTGACATGCGGCGAGTGCTACGCTGTGGGCTCTTGCTGAATGAAGCTAGGACAGCCACTGATGTTTCTTCAATAGTGACAGATTTCATGCGTCCACATTTTGGCAAATCCAACACTGAACCAGTTTCACGAAACTTAGCAAACAGTTTGCTAACTGTAGCATGGGAGATGGGTGGTCTTGTAGGGTGTCTTGCATTGAAATCTGCTGCAGTGACCCGGTCACTACGTTCACCAGACATCAACACAATTTCTATCCGCTCCTCACTTGTTAACCTCGGCGACATGTCAATGGCTGTAAACAAAGAGAAACTTGTAAATGACTCATGAAAGAATAAAGTTACGTTAAAACCAAGCCCACAGTTGTTTTTCTTGTGAAATTTCCAATAAGTTTGATGTGTCACATGACCCTCTCCCTATTGAATAAACAAAAGTTGGATTCAAAATGGACAACTTCAAAATGGCCACCATGGTCACCACCCATCTTGAATAGTTTCTCCCCTCACATATACTAATGTGCCAGAAACAGGAAGTTAATATCACCAACCATTCCCATTTTATTAAGGTGTAGCCATATAAATGGCCCACCCTGTATAATATCTTCAGTTTTGATTGCACAGGTGGTATACTGTACATACATATGTTATAGGTTGAAGATAAAGATGAGCGAACCATTCGTAATGAACTCATCTGGCAGCCAAACCGGAAGCTTTTCTGCTTTATTTCCAGTAACCAGAAAGATGATCAAAATTAGAGTCATTCAGTTTAGAAAAAAAGACGACTAAGAGGAGATCTATTAACTATGTATACATATATTAGGGGTCAGTACAGAGATCTCTCCTATCACCTATTTATACCCAGATCTGTGACTGTGATGAGGGGGCATCCTCTAGAAGAAGTGTAACGCCCCAGAGGTGCATTACTACCTTTGCACCTTGCTACTGTCTGAAATGGGCTAGTATAATGTCATTCTAAGTATTAATTTTCAGGTCCTGCAAAATGTGAATTCATAATCTTGTTATGTAACTGTTCACATGTAATGTGCCTGGTTCACCAGTAGGTGGCAGCATAAATGGAAGAGCTACAGTCACATGGCATGGAACCCTTTTTCCATTCAATTCTCCCTCTAAGGAGGGGAGGAACTAGTTAGAGTTAGTTCAGTGTTACCTGCCAAGGGAGGGTGTGCAGCAGGTGCACGTCCCTGCTGGACGAGCCCTCTCCAACTCAGCTAGAGCACCTTCAGCTCTGCTGGATGTTGGGGCCAAAGCTGGAAGCCTCAAATGCCAGGAGGAGATCGTTTTTACCAGGATAAATCTAGAGACAGACCAGACTTGCGGTAAAAGCATTGAACAGAATAAGATGACAATTTAATTAGTACAATTTTGAGGTACATACGACTTGGTATTCCACTTTTCGTGAGGCACAAAAAATGGCTGTTTTGGCAGTTTTTATTTTTTTACAGAATTCACCTGAGGGGTCATATCAGGTGGTATTTTTATAGAGCAGGTTGTTACAGATGTTGCGATACGCAGTGTGTCTATTCTTATTTTTGTTATATTTTACATGGTACAAGCATTGTTAAACAGAATAAAACTTGTTTTGTGTTCCTTGTTCTGAGAGCCATTTTTTTTTTATTTTTTTGGTGATTGTCTTATGTAGGGTGACATTTTTTGCTGGATGAGATGACAATTTAATTGGTACCATTTTGGGGTACATGCAACTTTTAGTTCACTTGGTATTTCATTTGTTGTGAGGCCACCTTGTGCCAAAAAAGCCATTTTGTATCACCTTATACAAAATGGCTTTTTTGGCACAGTTTTTATTTTTATTTTTCTACAGAATTCACCTGAGGGGGTCATATCATGTGATTTTTTTTTTTTTTTTTATAGAGCAGGTTGTTACACATGTAGAGATACTTAATATGTCTATTATTTTTATTTTTGTTAAGTTTTACACAGTAAAAGCACTGTTGAAAAGAGAAATATCTTAGAGAAAGAGAGAAATATAGCCATTTTTATTATTTATTTAGTGATTGTCTTATGTAGGGTCTCGTTTTTTCCATGTAGGTTCTCTTTTCTTGCAAGATGAGATTTTGGTTTAATTAGAACCATTTTGGGGTACATAAGACAAAACCAAATATACGGGGGAGAAATTTTTTCATTGAAAAGCGAATTTTCAGTGGAAAACAAGTGTAATTTTTTTTGATAAATGTGTTTTTTTTTACCACTTAATAGTCCCACAAGGTAACTATAACAGACAGTATTTTGATTGCTTTTAAAATGCAATGCATTATCCCTATAATGTAATTCATTGCATTTTAATAGCAATACAATTTTAGCATTGACCAGCCTGCTAAAAACTAGTACAACGAGGACTGTGGCCTAGCCAGGTAGGCTTCACACACATCGGTACCCTGTGATCGCATGTATGGGTGCTGATGGGAGACAGAGGGAGTCCGCTCCCTCTGCCACGGCTTTATATGTGGCGTGCGCCATTGCCTATGGCATGTAAAGGGTTAAACACTGTTAGAGCAGGGCCCCGGCTCTCATGTGAGAGTGGGTCCTCGCTCTCCGCTGCACTGGGGACCTGTGCAGTGCTTAGACTGGGCCGCTGTAAAAAAGCAGCGGCCCAGCCTAAGGCCCCTTAGTGACGGCCGTAAAAACACGTATCGGTGGTCACTAAGGGGTTAATAAGTCTGGAATGTCTGGATACAACCTGATAAAAGGAATCCCGGTCTAAAAAGATTTTTTAAAAATGGAAACTGTTCATAATTAGTCAGTGGACAGAAGCTAAAAATGACAGGTTTATAGAAGCCCTCCTGTTTGCCCAATGGTATTTGGAAGAAAAGTTGTGCAGAACATTGGGAATCTTGATCAACAATTGATTTTCATGAGAAAGAACAACTAGAAGAAGAGAGCCGGTCCAATATGTTTTCTCTGATTTACTAGGATTTGTTGGGAGGTGACTTGTACGTGGTCAGTTATTTCCATCAGTTATTGTGAGTCAAAAATAGTAGTGAAGCCTTTAGAGATAAGGTATAATGGAAATATTCGCACCTGTTCTGTGTTTTTGACCTGGACCTGGTTTTGGCTCATTATAAATGATGGAAATAACTGACCTAATAACTGAAGTGAGCCTTACTGGAAACACTGTCCTGCTTTTACAAATATCTGACTTTAACATGTAGCAATGTGTCCTTTCCTAGGTAGGTACATTGGATGCTTTGATACCGTTAGTTTGATACCATTATAAACTAGATGGTGTCGTTTCTGAAGAAATCACAGGATGTTGGCTTGAAATCTGATTGGCTGTTTGTGGCTCCACCCACTTTTTAAAATTTGAACCCAAGTCACCCAATGACTGACTGTGCCAAATTTGAGGACACTGCCATTAACAGTCTAAGAGCGGCTGTAATTTAAATTTCCCCATATAAAATGAATGGCTGAAATGTGATTGGCTGTTTAAGGCTCCACCCACTTTTCCTAAATTCTAACCACTTTCACCCAGTGACCCACAGTGCAGTTTGGGGACTCTGGCTTTCATATTGTAAGAATAACAGATTTTTACATTTTTTCATTGAAGTCAATAGGGAAAATCTGATTGGCTGTTTAACTTTGAATTCCAATCACCCAGTGACCGAATGTACCAAGTTTGGGGACCCTGCCATTAGCGTTGTGTTAGTGTAAGATTAGCGTAAGATTAGCATCAATTTAAACATTCCCATTGAATGGCAATAGGTAATATTTGGTTGGCTGTTTTAAGCTCTGCCCAGTTTTCCTAATTTTATCCTCAGTTACCCTTTCACGGTCTGCACCAAGTTTGGGACCTCTGGCTTTAAAATTGTGAGAATGGTAGTATTTTAAAGTTTTCCATTTGAAGTCAATAGGTGAAATCTGATTGGCTGTTTTAGGCACCACCCACTTTTCCTAAATTTTGACCGCAGTCACCCAGTGAGTAATTGTGCCAAGTTTGGGACACTTGACATTTAAACTGTGATAATAGCAGCAGTTTATAGGTTTTTCATTAGGGTCAATTGCTGAAATCTGATTGGTTGTTGTTGCCCCGCCCCTTTATTCTAAACCACAGTCACCCATTGACTAACACTTTAAGGTTTGGGAATTACGGCATTTATTGTGTAAAAATGGCAGCCATTTTATTATTTTCTATTGAAACTCAATGATGGAAATTTGATTGGTTGTTTGTGGCTCCGCCCACTTTTTCAAACCTCGAAGTGGAAACACCCAACGACCACATTTGTGATATTTGAGGTCCATGACATCAATAATGTGAGAATGGCAGCATTTTTAGTTTTTCCCATTAAAATCAATCAAAAAAATCTGATTGGTTGTTTGTGGCTCCGCCCACTTTTTAGAGTCCCCAAAATGTGACAGGAATTTTCAGGTTGACCCCATGACTAAGTGACCCAAGTTTGGGGAGTTTAACTTCAAAGCTGTATGAGTGGCAAAAAGGTCAAAGGTCCTTTTGCAGGTCCTGATAGAAGAAGAAAGAAGAGGATGCCCGGCTGCGCGATCAGTTGGATGAGGTAAGTTATTATTATTATTTTTAACCCCTTAAGCCACATTTAAGTAAGCATTGTGTATTAAGAATGCTATTATTTTCCTTTATAACCATGTTAAAAGGGAAACTAATCAACTTACTTACATCTTCTTCATGTAACCATGCGTGAAAATCGCATTGCCTCCGCACTTGCTTGCGGATGCTTACTATTTTCACGTAGCCCATTCACTTCTAAGGGGCCTGCATTGCGTAAAAAGTGCAGAATATAGAACATGCAGAAGTGATGCGTGAAAATTACGGCTGATGTACACAGCTCCAATTAAGTGAATGGGTCCGGAATCAGTGCGGGTGCAGAGCGTTCAAGTCACGCATTGCAACTGCGTGAAAACTCGCCTGTGTGAAAGGGGTCTTACAGTGCCACACGAAAAACAAAAGGTTGGTACAAAAAGCTGGCCATGCACATTTTACAGATGGCGCTGTACAATGCGTATGTGCTATTAAGATCTAGAGGCCAGACAAGAACATTCCTACAATTTCAAGAGGTGGTGATAAAGGCCCAATTTCTTCCAAACCAAGCAATTGAAGGCCCAGGGACTTCTGCAAGTTACGGTGCCCGAGTTGTACAAGGGCAACATTTCCTTGGTGAAGGTACCCAAATAGCGAGGAAGCAAAGGACCCAAAAAGGAGGCAGGGTGTGTTCCAAAAGGGGAATTAGGAAAGACACCATTACCATTGCAAACCCTGCCCTGAAAAACCTGGCCTTTGCCTCAAAGATTGTTTCAGAATCTACCACTCATCCATGGAGTATTCATTTAATTTCATCCTTGACGTACCCTGTAGTTTTACCACCTTATATCTCTGATTTAGTCCGCATAGGTCACATATCCACTATCACCAACAACTATATATTCATTTCTGTGAAACACCTGTTCAAAAGTGCCCTTTCCACCCCTTAAAATGTTCAGACGGGGGTGCTCTTTCCAAAATGGGGGCACTTCTTGGGTTTTTAATTTCTGGGGACCTCAGGACTTTTTGACTATAAGCACATATGGGGTGTTTCCTGAATGGGGAGAAAATGGGGAACACATACTGGGGTGTAATTGCTCCTTTAATCCCTTATGAAAGTAAAACATTGGGGTCTGCTAGTAATTTTTCATTGTCACAAATGTGTGCCTTGAAATCCTTTACCAAATGTTTCTGGCTTCTGTGAGACACTTGTTTTCCCTGCGCCGCCTGCTTCATTCATAAAGTAGGTGGCGCAGGCATGTGACATCAGGGAGTTACGCTGCCGCCCAGCCTGTCTGCAGTGTACAGAAGCTGTTACTGTGTTCGGTAACATTACAAGTGAGGGGGCATGTTTAATCGTTTAATCACCTTTAATTTAATGAGACATTTTAAATTTGCATAAGGCAGTACTGGAGCGGCGAGGCCGGAGTACAGTGAACGCACCGGACCTGCCGCGATTGCCGGTCCCCAGCTCCTCCTCCCAGTCCCTCCCCGCTCATACATCGCAGTCTGTGAAGCTGGAGCATCACAGACTGCGATATAAAATGTCAGCATTCGTCCCATAGGACACTGTGGCATTTTCCCCCATTTTTTATTTTTTTTTGGGGGGGGGAAAGTGCATCTTATGGGGCGAAAAATACGTTAACTCCCAAAAGCCAATCCTGCAAAATCTGTCCTCTAAAATTATGGCGCACTTTCCCTTTTGGACCCTGCCATGCACTCATATGACTGTTTTTTTAGCACATTTTTGGGGGGGGTTTGTAAACTGAGAAATCAGGGTAATACATAATGAGGATTAGTTTTTTGTTAACCCTTGCTATGTTACATCAAAAATGGAAGAAAATGGAAAATATTTTAAAAAATTGAAATTTTACCTCAATTTCGAGGGGCGTGACTGGAAGAGGAGCGGTGAGGATGTGTTTTGGCACAGGTCCTGCTGAGACTATACAATCTACCAGCATCTAGACCCAAATCACTGCCTAGGAAGGCTCTTCTTCACCTTTATGGTAGTTAAGCTCTGTCTGCTTAGATTTGAGCTGTCTGGTGTAACTTTAGCCCTAACAGACCCGCTCCATGATCTGAGGCCTACTAGCGGCAACAAGCCGCAAACTAAAGTTAACGACCGCACCCAGCTTCTGGAGCTCCGATATACTAACCTGGCTACAAGCTTAAAGCCATGCAGATCCTGCGGTTGCTCCAAGAGGTAGACAGAAGAAAGCCGGTAGAAGTACCTTGTGTCGCAGCTCCTGGTCACCACGTGAGGCGGCTCTGAAGCAAGACACAGACGGCATCTCTTCAGATACAGCGGGTGTCATACGCAGACCCATACCGGACCTTACCACCCTTACCTCCCTTCACTAGCCAACACCGCTATCATTCGGATCACCTGAGGAGACCACAGAAGACCCGAAGATAAGATACAGTGCTTACCTGCTGAGATACGGCCACACCTCAAGCACAAGACTGTAGCGGTGGTCCAATTCAGATAAGTGTACATCTCCCTCATAAGCTCACAGACTGAAGGGTCACCTTTCTGCAACTTTAGGATATAGTGTCACTGAGTTAGCCCATCAGACTCTACCTGGTCCGTCTGTCCCCCAGTCCTCCCTTCTCCCCCCCTCCCCCCATGGCATATTGCATTAACCTCCACATAATTTTATCACCTACTTCATAGGACTAGCAAGATTCTGCTAAATTTTTCTGGACCTCACCTAAGATGTTGAGGTCCATATCAGAAACAGCTGACCTGAATTATTTCTATAGCGAAAAAGAGATTATAGTGGCTCACCCTGTGTGACGTATTGGAATGGGTGCTCACACCTATGGGTGATTCACCCTAATAGTTTTTTTCAAAATGGTGGAAATACTCTTCTTATTATGAATTTTTGCGGTTTCCGTGCGGTTTGTATCAAAAATTTTGGTTACAAATCAAAAATGTTTTTGAGGTTATATATCAAGAGATCCTAATGGATACGAAAAATGCTTGTGGATACAAGAAGATGCTTGTGGATACAAGAGAAGAAGTTGTAAGGAGTGATTAGGGAGGGGGAGGGGGCCCTCCCTAAACCGAGGGGAGATCAGAGTGCCACTAAACCGAGGGGAGATCAGAGTGGTGGTAGCACAGCCTGACGTTTTTGTCCCGTCGGCTAAGGGCACCTCCCCCCCCCATTGAATCTACAGAAAACCAAACAATTCAAAATCGGCATTCAAACCTTCAGGTAATAAAGTATTGAAGTCATATATGCGTCTGGCTTCCAGTCTTGGCATCTTAGCGGTATGGTCTCCTCCCCTCCAATGAATTTACACATTTTCAAATGTAACAAATGTCAATACACTAGGATCCTGATTATGATATTGCTTAAAATGGTTAGACAGTGAATGTTTTTCATACCCACTTCTGATTTTAGTCACATGCTCAGCTATTCTTGTCTTTAACAATCTTTTTGTTCTCCCAATGTCTTGTTTCCTGCATGGACATTCAATTAGATGTAGAAAGTTAGATGTATTGTAAGATAAACAAGTGTCAATCTCATAAGAGAAATAATTTGAGGTAGAGGAGACTTTGGTTATCTTTCTAGAAAATTTAGTATTTTCAGTTGCTACATGTGTTGCATTTGTAGAAACCTTTGAGATTTAATAAATTGTTACATATTCCTGCCTTTTGCTTCTTTTAGCTTTTAATGTTGGTGCTACTTTTAGCCCTAAGTTTGATGCCTTTGTGTATACTATCTGGGGTACATTAGGTAGATAAGGACCTATCACTTTGTCCTTGAGCACATGATGCCAATGTCGTCTTATGATATTTTCTACTTTTTTTTACTGCCCATTATATGGTAAGATAATTCTAATTTGATTTTCCTTTTCTTCTTTTATTTTTACTTTTGTTTCTTCTGATTTGAAGAACAATTTTCTGTCTATATTTCTCACCTCAATTATGGCCTTCTCTACTTGATGATTAGGATAGTCTTTCACTAGGAATTGTTCGTTCATGATTAGAGATGAGCGAACACCTGGAAGTTCGGGTTCGGGAAGTTCGGTCGAACTTCCCGAAAATGTTCGGGTTCAGGATCCGAACTCGACCCGAACTTTATCCCGAACCCCTTTGAAGTCAATGGGGACCCGAACTTTTAGGCACTAAAAAGGCTGTAAAATAGTCCAGGAACGGGCTAGAGGGCTGCCAAAGGCAGCAAAATGTAGGTAAATCCCCTGCAAACAAATGTGGATAGGGAAATTAATTAAAATAAAATAAAATAAATAAAATTTAACCAATATCAATTGAAGAGAGGTCCCACTGCAAGGAATCATGCGTCATATCACCCACCACTGGAGAAGGACACTTTCAGTTATTTATGCTCCACCACCCAGACAGAGGAGAGAGGTCCCACAGCAAGGAAACATGCGTCATATCACCCACCACTGGAGAAGGCCACTTTCAATTATTTATGCCCCACCACCCAGACAGAGGAGAGAGGTCCCACAGCAAGGAATCATGCGTCATATCACCCACCACTGGAGAAGGCCACTTTCAATTATTTATGCCCCACCACCCAGACAGAGGAGAGAGGTCCCACAGCAAGGAATCATGCGTCATATCACCCACCACCGGAGAAGGCCACTTTCAGTTATTTCGGCCCTACCACCCAGACAGAGGAGAGGTTCATTCAACTTTGGGTTGCACCGCAAGATCATGGTAAAGTTAAAAAAATGAGGAATCAATAAAGAAGTGCCTCGGAGTACAAGAATACATGGTTGAGGGGGAGGCAGTTATAAATGTCTATTCTGCACAAGAGAGGCACAGGTCCTGTGGGATCCATGCCTGGTTCATTTTTATGAATGTCAGCTTGTCCACGTTGGCTGTGGACAGGCGGCTGCGTTTGTCAGTAATGACGCCCCCTGCCGTGCTGAATACACGTTCAGACAAAACGCTGGCCGCCGGGCAGGCCAGCACCTTCAAGGCATAACATGCTAAATCTGGCCACGTGGACAATTTGGAGACCCAGAAGTTGAATGGGGCCGAACCATCAGTTAGTACGTGGAGGGGTGTGCAGACGTAATGTTCCACCATGTTAGTAAAATGCTGCCTCCTGCTAAAACGTTCCGTATCAGGTGGTGGTGCAGTTAGCTGTGGCGTGGAGACAAAACTTTTCCACATTTCTGCCATGCTAACCCTGCCCTCAGAGGAGCTGGTCGTGACACAGCTGCGTTGGCGACCTCTTGCTCCTCCTCTGCCTTCGCCTTGGGCTTCCACCTGTTCCCCTGTGACATTTGGGAATGCTCTCAGGAGCGCCTCTACCAGCGTGCGCTTGTACTCGCGCATCTTCCTATCACGCTCCAGTGCAGGAAGTAAGGTGGGCACATTGTCTTTGTACCAGGGATCCAGCAGGGTGGCAACCCAGTAGTCCGCACACGTTAATATGTGGGCAACTCTGCTGTCGTTGCGCAGGCACTGCAGCATGTAGTCGCTCATGTGTGCCAGGCTCCCCAGAGGTAAGGACAAGCTGTCCTCTGTGGGAGGCATATCGTCATCGTCCTCCGTATCCCCCCTAGCCACGCACCAGTGATGGGCCTCAGCTGTGTCGGATGCCACCCTGCTGTGAACCTGCTTCATCCTCATCCTCCTCTACCTCCTCCTAATCCTCCTCGTCCTCCAGTAGTGGGCCCTGGCTGGCCACATTTGTACCTGGCCTCTGCTGTTGCAAAAAACCTCCCTCTGAACCACTTCTAACAGACTGGCCTGAACGTGCTAAAAATGACCCCTCATCCTCCTCCTCCTCCTCTTCCTGGGCCACCTCCTCTTCCATCATCTAAGCGTTATCTCAAGGAGACATAGAAGTGGTATTGTAACGCTGATAACGGTGTCATCGCCACTGGCCATGTTGGTGGAGTACTCGAAACAGCGCAACAGGGCACACAGGTCTTGCATGGAGGCCCAATCATTGGTGGTGAAGTGGTGCTGTTCCGCAGTACGACTGGCGCGTGCGTGCTGCAGCTGAAACTCCACTATGGCCTGCTGCTGCTCGCACAGTCTCTCCAGCATGTGCAAGGTGGAGTTCCACCTGGTGGGCACGTCGCATATGAGGCCGTGAGTGGAAAGACCGAAGTTCCGCTGTAGCGCAGACAGGCGAGCAGCGGCAGGATGTGAACGTCGGAAGCGCGCACAGCAGCTCTGACATGTCGGGGTAGTTGTGAATAAACTTCTGCGCCACCAAATTCAGCACATGCGCCAGGCAAGGGATGTGCGTCAAACCGGCTAGTCCCAGAGCTGCGACGAGATTTCGCCCATTATCGCACACCACCAGGCCGGGCTTGAGGCCCACCGGCAGAAACCACTCGTCGGTCTGTTGTTCAATACCCCGCCACAACTCCTGCGCGGTGTGGGGCCTGTCCCCCAAACATATGAGTTTCAGAATGGCCTGCTGACATTTACCCCGGGCTGTGCTGAAGTTGGTGGTGAAGCTGTGTGGCTGACTGTATGAGCTGGTGGAAGCAGAGGAGGAGGAAGCAGAGGAGGAGGAGGAGGCTACAGGAGGGAAAGAATAATGCCCTGTGATCCTTGGCGGCGGAAGATGGCGTTGCGCAGTGCACACTTGATTTTATCGGATACTTGGTTGTGCAGGGAAGGCAGGGCTGTCTTGGAGAAGTAGTGGTGGCTGGGAACAACATACTGTGGGACAGCCATGGATGTGACAGAACCATCTGTCTGATTATTCCTTTTTAATGCTTGTTTCCCTGCTGTATTTGTCTGTTTGCATTCCGTTCGTATGAATGGCTGTTTTCTATAGCCCAGCCATTCGAATGACTGTCCTTCCCAAATGTCATTGTGTTGTTGATTGGATCACGGGCAATGTCATTGTGTTGTTGATTGTATCACAGACAATGTCATTGTGTTGTTGATTGTATCACGGACAATGTCATTGTGGTTATTAAATGTACATTGACGAATGGGTTCTGTTTAAAATGTGACACTGTAAATGATTGGCTGCTATGTTTATACCACGTGGGTGGTAACCTTGTGGGAAAATGTGTATAAAAGGAAATGCTTGTGTGGTCATTAAAAGAGTTCTTATTTGACCCTCAATGCGGAGCTTCTGTCTCGTTATTGGGGGGATTTATTATTGGCGTTTAGAGACTGCTGAATGGAAATGGATGCCGCTTGGTGAGTGTGATCGTTCGGCGGCTTGCAGCAGTTCGTGGATTACCGTTCGTGTGTTTGGAGCCGTTCGTGAGATTGCCGCTTCCCCTGCATTTGGTTCGTGCCATCCAGTTTATGCGAACGGAGGTTATGTGTACAGCAGCCGGGGAAGGTCTACTAAACGGCGGTTTGGTTTAAAGACCCAGGAGGCGTCTTAACAATTGGTGGCAAGCGACGGGATCAATCCCACAGCATTGGAGGTCAGCTACAAACCATGCAGTACGAGGAATTAAGGCGTGCTACCCTTAAAGACATATTGGAACGCCGAGGGCGTGCAGCAAGCAATTTAAAGAAACGGGAGATTATTGCTTTACTGCTGGAGATGGATGCAGCACCGGGAATGGAGAGAGTCAATGTGGCCAGTCCCTTGGATTTAACACCCGAGGAAATACAATTTAACCGGGCAGTGCAAATAAGGCTGGCACATTTTGGCCCCAACCCCTCAACCGACATCGTGGAGCGTGTACAGGCAGCAGTAGCAGCACACCAGGCGAGAGAAAGAGGAGCTGCAGCAGCAGAGGTACCCAATAACAATTTTGCCAGGAAAAAGGTACCCTTTGCTGCATTTAAAAACTTTGTTGAAGCAGAGGGGAGATTGATGGGTTCCTGGCGGATTTTGAGAGGCAGTGTGCCCTACACCAGGTACCCGTAGATGAGTGGGTTACCATCCTCTCTGGGAAGTTATCCGGCCGGGCTAGTGAAGCATTTCGGGCCATCCCAGAGGAGGAGATCACCAGCTACCAGGCTGTGAAGGATGCCCTCCTAGCCAGGTATGCAGTGACCCCAGAGGCTTACAGAAGGCGGTTTAGGGAAACCAACAAGCAGGTTGGTGACTCTTATGTGGAGTGGGCTTGCAGAGTTCACCGTACCGCAGCCCACTGGATGGCAGGATGCCAAGCGGTAACTGGGGAGGAGGTGCTCCAAGTGTTCCTGCTGGAGCATTGCTTTGATAGACTACCTGCTGGGGTCCGGGAGTGGGTCAGAGACAGGAAACCCTCTACCCTACCCGAGGCTGCTCGTCTGGCAGATGAGTACACGGATGCCCGTAAGTTAGATGGTACAGCTAACAAAGTCCCTGCCAGACTGGAGTATCGACCAGCTGTAGCACCCACTCCTCCAGCCTACCAACCCCCAGTACATCGCACTCCAGCCCCATCCCCACCAGCTAACAAATATGTGCACCCTCCCGGTTCAATGCCAGGGAATATCCCCAGCCTCTCCGGTGTTATTTGTGCAACCAGTTGGGGCACAAGCGCCCAGAGTGCCCCTGAACAGTGCCAACCAAGCCCAGTCTTGGAGAAAACCAGCCAATGGCAATCAGCGGCCCCCTCAGCCTGCTGCGCACTGCATAGAGCAGGAGGAGTTTTGGGGCATCTTACACGAGGCCGACCCAGTGCAAGCAGCTCACCAGGATAACCGCCAGCAACATCGGCAAACTGTGAAGCTGAATGGCAGGGTGGTAAATGGGCTGAGAGACTCAGGAGCCACGATGACACTGCTCCATAAGAACTTGGTCTCAGAGCATCAGCACACTGGGGACACTGTGGCAGTAAGGGTAGCAGGGGGTGCCGTGTTTCGTTTACCTGTTGCCCGGGTGCATTTGGATTGGGGAGAGGGCGCTAGACATGTGGATGTGGGGGTAATGAAAGACTTGCCGGCAGATGTCCTTCTGGGAAACGATTTGGCCTCTCTGGTTTCCGCCTATGCCCCGATGAGCCCTGCAGAGGTGAACCCTGTGACCACCCATGCCCAGACCCGTGCTGCCGGAACCAGCCCACCTGCTGATGAGACCCAGGTAAGGTTTACTGCCCCGACTGTTACCCCAGATCAGGTCCCCTTAAGCTGGGCCTCCCCAGAGGAGTTTGGGAGGGAAACCCGGGCGGATCCCAACCTCCAAAAGTACAGAGCCAGGGCCGATGCTGGGGAGGAAGGGGTAGATGGGGAGCGGTATGAGTGGGTGGGGGACAGGTTATATAGGATCCCTAAGCCCTCCCGGAAGAGTGTTGCCTCTCCGCCAAATCGCCAGTTAGTGGTACCCGCAAAGTACCGGCTGGAGATTATGCGGATAGGGCATGATGTTCCGCTAGCTGGACATCTAGGGTCCCGCCGTACAGCCTACAGAATATCTCAGAATTTCTTTTGGCCAAACTTTAACCAGGCTGTGCGGATGTACTGCAGTACGTGCGACACGTGTCAACGGGTAGGTAAGCGGGGGGATCACCCAAAAGCTAGGCTTCAGTCGATGCCTATTATTGGGGAACCCTTTTCCCGCATAGCCGTTGACATTGTGGGTCCACTGGCCAGGGCTAGTCCATCAGGTAAGAAGTATATTCTTACCGTGGTGGACTATGCCACGCGCTATCCAGAGGCAGTAGCGCTGTCTAATATAGAGGCAGAGACGGTTGCTGATGCCCTGGTTAGGATTTTTACTAGGGTCGGGTTCCCTCAGGAGATTCTCTCCGATCAGGGAACCCAATTCACCGCTGTGCTCACCCAGCAGCTGTGGAAGGTGTGTGGTATTAAGCCGTTACTTAGTTCACCATACCACCCACAGACTAACGGTCTCTGCGAGCGCTTTAACGGTACCCTCAAGCAGATGCTGAGGACCTTTACAGATGCTTGCAGAGACTGGGAGAGATTCCTGCCTCATCTATTGTTTTCCTATAGAGAGGTGCCCCAGGAATCTACTGGGTTCTCCCCCTTTGAGCTGCTGTATGGGAGGAGGGTCCGCGGACCCCTAGATCTCATTAGAGGCCACTGGGAGGGGGAGACGGAGCAGGAAGGGATCCCCATTGTGCCATATGTTCTGGAACTCCGGGACCGCATGGAGAAACTATCCCTGATGGTAAGGGTGAATCTCCAGGCGGCCCAGGGGAGACAGAAGAGATGGTATGATCAGGGTGCCCGACAGCGGGTCTTCCAGGTTGGGCAAAAGGTATTGGTGCTCAAACCTGTAAAGGCCAACAAGATGCAAGCATCTTGGCAGGGCCCGTACAAAGTAGTGGCGCAGATTTGCGACACTACTTACGTGATAGCCAGCTGTGCAGATGAGAGGATTCAGCGATCCTTTCATGTGAACATGCTAAAGGAGTACCAGGAGAGACCTGAGAATATTGCAGCAGTATGTGCCCCAGCTGCAGATGATTCTGAGAATTTACCCCTTCCCGATCTGTTAGAAAGGGAGCCCCAGACTGACCTTACTACCCTTGTACAGCTAGGGGAACAGCTGAACCCCACGGAAAAGGTACAGGCACAACAGTTGTTGTGGGAGAAGCAGGCGACGTTCTCCCAGGAGCCAGGTTATACCACCCTAGCTGTACATAAGGTAGAGACCCCTGGACAGCCCCCCTTACGACAGCCCCCTATCGTATCCCTGAAGCAGTCCGTGAAGGAATGCGGAAGGAGATACAGGAGATGACCCAGCTTGGGGTCATCGAGCACTCCGACAGCCCTTGGGCCTCGCCTGTAGTCCTGGTGCCCAAGAAAGATGGGACCACTCGGTTCGGTACAGGTGGCTCAACGAGCGGACCACCACTGACGCCTACCCAATGCCCCGGGTAGACGAATTGCTGGATCGTATTGCCAGGGGGAGATATCTGACCACCATAGACCTGTGTAAGGGCTACTGGCAGATCCCTCTGGCCGAGGATGCTATCCCCAAGTCGGCATTTGTCACCCCATTTGGCTTGTACCAATTTAAGGTCATGCCCTTTGGGATGAAAAATGCACCGGCTACCTTCCAACGGATAGTGGATAGACTCCTGGATGGCTTCCAAGAATTTGCCTGTGCATACTTGGATGACATTGCGATTTACAGTGGGTCCTGGGAGGAACACCTAGTACATGTAGGGGTAGTGCTGGATAAGATTCGGGCCGCTGGCCTGACATTGAAGCCAGAGAAGTGCCATCTAGGTATGGCTGAGGTACAGTACCTGGGTCACAGAGTGGGGTGTGGGAGCCAGAGACCAGAGCCAGCCAAGGTAGAGGCGGTGGCTAACTGGCCCACACCTACCACTAAGACCCAGGTATTGGCCTTCTTGGGGACGGCAGGGTACTATAGACGTTTTGTCCCTGACTACAGCACTATTGCTAAGCCCCTGACAGACCTGACAAAGAAGAACTTGCCTAAGCAGGTCCTGTGGTCTCCAGCTTGTGAAGCTGCGTTCCAGGCATTGAAGCAGGCTCTTGTGAATGCCCCTGTCTTGGCTGCCCCAGTACCTAACAAACGTTTTCTCGTCCATACAGACGCTTCTATGTATTGACTGGGGCTGTGCTGAGCCAAGTCGGGAGGATGGAGGAGAGCACCCTGTCGCATATCTCAGCAGAAAGCTGTTACCCAGAGAAGTGAGTTATGCGGCAGTGGAGAAGGAGTGCTTAGCCTTGGTCTGGGCATTGAAAAAGTTAAGTCCCTATCTGTATGGGCAAGAGTTTTCCCTTGTGACTGATCACAACCCCCTCGTTTGGCTTAACCGGGTCTCAGGAGACAATGGGAGACTATTGAGATGGAGCTTGGCATTGCAGCCCTACAATTTTATTATCAGCTACAGACCCGGTAAGCTGAACGGAAATGCAGATGGATTGTCACGGCAAACAGACATCGCTACCACCTCTTAGTCCGGGCATCCCCAAGTTGACCCGCCACAGGGTCAAGCCGGGTCTGCCGGAGTGTCCCACAAGGAGGGAGCCGTGTGACAGAACCATCTGTCTGATTATTCCTTTTTAATGCTTGTTTCCCTGCTGTATTTGTCTGTTTGCATTCCGTTCGTATGAATGGCTGTTTTCTATAGCCCAGCCATTCGAATGACTGTCCTTCCCAAATGTCATTGTGTTGTTGATTGGATCACGGGCAATGTCATTGTGTTGTTGATTGTATCACAGACAATGTCATTGTGTTGTTGATTGTATCACGGACAATGTCATTGTGGTTATTAAATGTACATTGACGAATGGGTTCTGTTTAAAATGTGACACTGTAAATGATTGGCTGCTATGTTTATACCACGTGGGTGGTAACCTTGTGGGAAAATGTGTATAAAAGGAAATGCTTGTGTGGTCATTAAAAGAGTTCTTATTTGACCCTCAATGCGGAGCTTCTGTCTCGTTATTGGGGGGATTTATTATTGGCGTTTAGAGACTGCTGAATGGAAATGGATGCCGCTTGGTGAGTGTGATCGTTCGGCAGCTTGCAGCAGTTCGTGGATTACCGTTCGTGTGTTTGGAGCCGTTCGTGAGATTGCCGCTTCCCCTGCATTTGGTTCGTGCCATCCAGTTTATGCGAACGGAGGTTATGTGTACAGCAGCCGGGGAAGGTCTACTAAACGGCGGTTTGGTTTAAAGACCCAGGAGGCATCAGCTGTTTGAAGCTGTCTGTGTCCACCAACCTGAATGACAGCATTTAAAAGCCCAGTAGTTTAGAAATGCTGGCATTCAGGCCTAGGGCTCGAGGGTGCCTAGGTGGGAATTTACGCTTTCTCTCCAAGGTTTGTGAGATGGAGAGCTGAACGCTGCCGTGTGACATGGTGGAGATGCTTGGTGACGCAGGTGGTGGTGTCGGTGGCACATCCTCTGTTTGGTGGTCGGCAGGTGCCAACATTCCTCCCGAGGCGGAGGAAGAGGTCGAGGCAGCAGCAGAAGAGGGAGCAGGGGGAGCCAGAGTGAGTTCCTTGCTTTTAAGGTGTTTACTCCACTGCAGTTCATGCTTTGCATGTAGATGCCTGGTCATGCAGGTTGTGCTAAGGTTCAGAACGTTAATGCCTCGCTTCAGGCTCTGATGGCACAGCGTGCAAACCACTCGGGTCTTGTCGTCAGCACATTGTTTAAAGAAGTTCCATGCCAGGGAACTCCTTGAAGCTGCCTTTGGGGTGCTCGGTCCCTGGTGGCGGTGGCCAGTAGCAGGCAAACTCTCTTGGAGGCGGCTGTTCTGCTTTTGCCCCCTGCTCCCTCTTTTGCTACGCTGTTGGCTTGGTCTCACCACTGCCTCTTCCTCTGAACTATGAAAGTCAGTGGCACGACCTTCATTCCATGTGGGGTCTAGGACCTCATCGTCCCCTGCATCGTCTTCCACACAGTCTTCCTCCCTGACCTCCTGTTCGGTCTGCACACTGCAGAAAGACACAGCAGTTGGCACCTGTGTTTCGTCATCATCAGAGACGTGCGGACTCCGATGAGGTGGTATTCCAATGTCCTCATCATCAGGAAACATCAGTGGTTGTGCATCAGTGCATTCTATGTCTTCCACCACTGGGGAAGGGCTAGGTGGATTCCCTTGGGAAACCCTGCCAGCAGAGTCTTCAAACAGCATAAGAGACTGTTGCATAATTTGAGGCTCAGACAGTTTCTCTGATATGCATGGGGGTGATGTGACAGACTGATGGGCTTGGTTTTCAGGTGCCACCTGTGCACTTTCTGCAGAAGACTGGGTGGGAGATAATGTTGTGAACGGGCTGATCCACTGTCGGCCACCCAATTGACTAGCGCCTGTACCTGCTCAGGCCTTACCATCCTTAGAATGGCATTGGGCCCCAAATATCGCTGTAAATTCTGGCGGGTACTGGAACCTGAGGTAGTTGGTTCACTGGGACGTGTGGCTGTGGCATGATGGCCATGTCCTCTCCCAGCACCAGAGGGTACACTAACACCACCACGACCGCGTCCGCGTCCCTTACTAGATGTTTTCCTCATTGTTACCGTTCACCAAGCACCACAATAAGAAAAAAAATATTTGGCCCAATGTATTGATTGCAAATTAAGGCCTTTTTTTACCGGCACCTAACACTATCTGCCTATTTATTTATGTAGCGTATTACACTAATCCAGGCACAGCAGTAACCACTGATTTAGGGGAGTATCTCTTTTAGGGCTAGTATTTAGGACCTGGATGAAAGGTATCCTTTTATGGACAGATTTACAATTGGCCTGCAACAGCTCGAACACCAGATTCAGGGTATTGCTATTTTGGCAATTGAATTTCACCCCAGAACAAAATATATGTTTTGGCGGACACTATGAAACCTGGCCTGCAACAGCTGGGACACCAGATTCATTGCTATTTTGGCAATTAAATTTCACCCCACAGCAAAATATATGTTTTGGCGGACACTATTATACTTTGCAGTCACAGCTGAAACCACTGATTTATGGTATTGCTATTTTGGCAATTGAATTTCACCCCAGAACAAAATATATGTTTTGGCGGACACCATTATACTTTGCCAGCCACAGCTGAAACCACTGATTTATAGTATTGCTATTTTGGCAATTGAATTTCACCACATAAAATAATCTATCCTATCCTAGTATTATCCTAGTATTATACTTGGCTAGCCAAAGCTGGAACAGCAGATTTAGGGGATTGGTATTTGGGCAATTGTATTTAACCCCTTAATAAAATATAGAAATTTCTATCCTGAGTTTCTAGGGGTGACAATTAGCACAGCCAAGCCGCTGATGTAGGATATAGAAAAAAAAACTAGTATTGATGGATTGATGAACTTGGTGGCAGCTTGTTCTGGTGCACCACAAGTCACAAAATGGCTGCCGATCACCCCAGAAAATAAGTGACAGAAAAACGCTCTGTGCAGCCTAAAAACCAGTGAACAAGTAACTAGCAGAAGTTCAATCATTCACAGCTGTAGATCGATCCGTTCATTAGGTGCTGTGGCTGACTTTTCCCTGCCTAATCTCGCCCTCACAGAAGCTGCGTCCTCTCCCTACACTAATCAGAGCAGTGTGACGTGACTCCATCTTAAATAGAGGCTGGGTCACATGCTGCACTTGGCCAATCACAGCCATGCCATTAGTAGGAAGGTGAGAAGGTGTCAGGTGGGAATGCCATAAGCAGCGCGTCCACCAGCGTGCGTTTGTAGCCAGACATCTTTCGATCAGTAACAGACGTTTTTCTCAAATTTTGTTCCCTGTCAGCAATGAACAGCAGGGGTTTATCACCGGCAGAACTGGGTTTATGTCACCCACCAATGTAACAGGGGATTTTAAAAAATGTAGGCCCCTGGCACCCAGGAAGAGGAGGGGTTTTTCACCGGCAAAACTGGGTTAATGTCAGCCACCAATGCAACCGATGATTTTAAAAAATGTAGGCCCCTGGCTCCCAGGAAGAGGAAAGGTTTATACACGTCAAAACGAGGTTCATGTCACCCACCAATGGAACAGGCGATTTTTATACATATAGGGCCCTGGCCTCCGGGCAGAGCTGGAGTTTTTCAACGCAAAACAGGGTTAATGTCACCCACCAATGCAACAGACGATTAAAAAAAATGTAGGCCCCTGGCACCCAGGCAGAGGAGGGGCTTATTCACGGCAAAAAGGTGTTCATGTCACCCACCAATGGAACAGGCAATTTTTAAAAATGTAGGCCCCTGGCACCCAGGAAGAGGAGGGGCTTATTCACGGCAAAACGGGGTTCATGTCACCCACCAATGGAACAGGCGATTTTTATACATGTAGAGCCCTGGCCTTCGGGCAGAGCTGGAGTTTTTCAACGCAAAACGGGGTTAATGTCACCCACCAATGCAACAGACGATTAAAAAAATGTAGGCCCCTGGCACCCAGGCAGAGGAGGGGCTTATTCCCGGCGAAAATGTGTTCATGTCACCCACCAATGGAACAGGTAATTTTTAAAAATTTAGGGCCCTGGCCTCCATGCAGAGCAGGCGTATTTTCAACGGCAAAACTGGATTAATGTCACACAGCAATGCAACAAAGGATTTAAAAAAATGTAGGCCCCGGGCACCAAGGCAGAGGAGGGGTTTATTCATGGCAAAGGCAAAACGGGGTTCATGTCAGCCACCAATGCAACAGATGATTTTAAAAAATGTAGGCCCCTGGCACCCAGTCAGAGGAGGGGCTTATTCATGGCAAAACGGGCTTGCATTACTAAGTGGCTGCTTTCATAAGTAGAGTTAAAGAAACCGGAGTTTAAGAAAAGGAGCAAGAAACAGAGATTTATTAGATCATCCTTGTATACAGTTGGTTTGATTCTAGCTAGTCTTCCTACTACTGTAACGGGGCCACAATAAGTAAGTATCTTGTTATCACTGCTCTATATTGTATGTTTTTCCCTCTCTTTTCCTGCGTAATCCCCATTTAGTATGACTTCCATTATTGACAGCGCCGTCCAGTGCACATCTTGTCTGATGTATGCAGTCCTGGAACAGCCGTTCGAGGGTGTATATGTTTGTTCAAAATGTGAGCAAATTACCCGTTTGGAATCGCACATCGAGTCTCTAAACAGGCGAGTTGCAACACTTAAAGCCACTGACAATTTGGAAAATTGCTCACTGAGCAAGCACTCTGTGGGGTAGATGTGGGGGAGAGTGACAGTGAGGAGGCTGAGGAGAGTGAGGTAGTTAGCTGGATAACAGTAAGAAAGCGGGGTAGAGGGAAGAGTGCCAGGGAGGCTAGCCCTGATCTGACACACCCCAACAAGTTTGCACGGTTGGCAGATGAGGGGGATGTCAGTTCAGGGACAGCACCGCTGCAGCCGGACACTTCCTCTGCCAGTCAGGGGAATGTCACCTCCAGTAAGCAGGGGACCAGGAAAGCAGGGTAGGCCAGACAGGTGCTGGTAGTGGGAGACTCCATTATTAGGGGAACAGATAGGGCGATCTGTCACAAAGATCGTGATCGCCGAACAGTGTGCTGTCTTCCTGGCGCTAGAGTTCGGCACATCGCGGATAGGGTTGACAGATTACTGGGAGGGGCTGGAGAAGACCCAGTGGTCATGGTCCATATCGGAACCAATGACAAAGTTAGAGGAAGGTGGAGAGTCCTTAAAAATGATTTCAGGGTTTTAGGTCAAAAGCTTAGGGCAAGGACCTCAAAAGTAGTATTTTCTGAAATACTGCCTGTACCACGAGCCACACAAAAAAGGCAGCGGGGGATTAGGGAGGTTAACAAGTGGCTCAAGAGCTGGTGTAGGAAGGAGGGGTTCGGGTCCTGGAGAACTGGGCCGACTTCTCTGTCGGCTAAAGGCTCTATCGTAGGGACGGGCTGCACCTCAATGGGGAAGGGGCAGCTGTGTTGGGGGAGAAGATGGCTAGAAGGTTGGAGGAGTGTTTAAACTAGGGACTGGGGGGGGAGGGTAACTACATTATAGGAGGGGAAGATAGTGCAGATAGAGACCAGGGGCGAGGTAATGGGACTGGGGGAGGAATGCAAGGGGGGAACAGAACAGCTCAGAATGAAAGATGTAGGGTAAAAAATACACATAAACCTGTCAAATGTATGTATACTAATGCCAGAAGCCTGACTAACAAGACTGGTGAACTGGAATTAGTGATGTGTGAGGAGGACTATGACATAGTGGGAATAACTGAGACATGGCTGGATGATAGCTATGACTGGGCAGTTAATATAAAAGGTTACAATCTGTTTAGAAAGGATTGTCAAAACCGGAGAGGTGGAGGGGTCTGCCTCTATCTGAAATCGTGTCTAAATCCCGTAATTCGAGAATACATCTCTGAGGGACATGAACATGTGGAGTCACTGTGGGTAGAAATACATGGAGCAAAAAACAATAATAAATTACTAATAGGAGTGTATTATAAACCACCTAATATACCAGACTCCACAGAAAATCTACTACTAAACGAGATAGACGAGGCGGCAAATCATAATGAAGTCGTTATTATGGGGGACTTCAACTACCCAGATATAGACTGGGAAACTGAAAGCTGTACGACCCATAAAGGAAACAGGTTCTTGGCAATAGCCAAAGACAATTACCTTTCCCAACTGGTTCTGGACCCCACTAGAGGGACGGCGATACTGGACTTAGTATTAACCAATAGACCTGATAGAACAACAGATGTGCAGGTCGGGGGGACACCTGGGAAATAGTGACCATAAAGTAATAACCTTCCAATTATACTTCAAACGAGAGTTTCTAAAGGGAGGAACAAAAATACCAAACTTCAAAAAAGAAAAATTTAGCCTACTATAGGCCTAACTAATTGGGACAAAGTCCTCAAAAATAAAAATACAACCATAAAATGGGAGATTTTTAAAAGCATTGTAACATCTAATTGTGAGAGGTACATACCTTATAGGAATAAAAGGCTAAGGAACAATAAGAAACCAATGTGGATAAATGGAACCGTAAAGAAAGCAATAAATGACAAAAAGAAAGCATATAAATCACTAAAACCGGAGGGGAGTCAGGAAGCACTGATAAACTATAAGGAAAAAAATAGAATATGTAAAAAACTAATAAAATTTGCTAAACTAGAGACCGAGAGATTAATTGGCAAAGAGAGTAAAACTAACCCTAAAATGTTCTTCAATTATATAAATAGTAAAAAATATAAATCTGAAGGAGTCAGCCCTCTACATAGCAATGAGGGGGTTGTTGCAGAGAGCAACAAGGATAAAGCAAAACTATTAAATATTTTTTTCTCCACTATATTCACTGAGGAAAATAAACTGTCAGATGAAATGCAGAATGTAAAAGTAAATTCCCCATTAAAAGTGCCCTGTCTGACCCAGAAAGAAGTACAACAGCGACTTAAAAAGATTAAAATAGACAAATCGCCAGGACCGGATGGCATACACCCCCGTATCTTAAGGGAATTAAGTGATGTCATAGCCAGACCTTTATTTCTGATATTTACGGACTCTATACTGACAGGGAATGTTCCACAGGATTGGCGCATAGCAAATGTGGTGCCAATATTCAAAAAGGGTCCAAAAACAGAGCCTGTAAATTATAGGCCGGTAAGTTTAACATCTGTTGTGGGTAAACTGTTTGAAGGGTTTCTAAGAGATGCTATTTTGGAGTATCTCAATGAAAATAAGCAAATAACGACATATCAGCATGGCTTCATGAGGGATCGGTCATGCCAAACGAATTTAATCAGTTTCTATGAGGAAGTAAGTTCTAGACTTGACAGTGGTGAAACAATGGATGTCGTATATCTGGACTTCTCCAAAGCATTTGACACTGTACCTCATAAAAGGTTAGTATATAAAATGAGGATGCTCGGACTGGGAGAAAATGTCTGTATGTGGGTAAGTAACTGGCTGAGTGACAGAAAACAGAGGGTGGTTATTAACGGTTCATACTCAGATTGGGTCACTGTAACTAGTGGGGTACCTCAGGGGTCAGTATTGGGCCCTATTTTCTTCAATATATTTATTAATGATCTTGTAGAAGGCTTGCACAGTAAAATATCTATTTTTGCAGATGACACTAAACTGTGTAAAGTAATTAACACTGAAGAGGACAGTTTTCTGCTACAGAGGGATCTGGATAGATTGGAGGCTTGGGCAGAGAAATGGCAAAAGAGGTTTAACACTGACAAATGTAAGTTATGCACATGGGAAGGAATAGTGCAAGTCACCCGTACATATTAAATGGTAAAACAATCGGTAACACTGACATGGAAAAGGATCTAGGAATTTTAATAAACAGCAAATTAAGCTGCAAAAACCAGTGTCAGGCAGCTGCTGCCAAGGCCAATAAGATAATTGGTTGCATCAAAAGGGGCATAGATGCCCGTGATGAGAACATAGTCCTACCACTTTACAAATCACTAGTCAGACCACACATGGAGTACTGTGTACAGTTCTGGGCTCCTGTGAACAAGGCAGACATAGCAGAGCTCGAGAGGGTTCAGAGAAGGGCAACTAAAGTAATAACTGGAATGGGGCAACTACAGTACCCTGATAGGTTATCAAATTTAGGGTTATTCACTTTAGAAAAAAGACGACTGAGGGGAGATCTAATAACTATGTATAAATATATCAGGGGTCAGTACAGAGATCTGTCCCATCATCTATTTATCCCCAGGACTGTGACTGTGACGAGGGGACATTCTCTGCGTCTGGAGGAAAGAAGGTTTGTACACAAACATAGAAAAGGATTCTTCACTGTAAGAGCAGTGAGACTATGGAACTCTCTGCCTGAGGAGGTGGTGATGGTGAGTACAATAAAGGAATTCAAGAGGGGCCTGGATGTATTTCTGGAGTGTAATAATATTACAGGCTATAGCTACTAGAGAGGGGTCATTGATCCAGGGAGTTGTTCTGTTTGCCTGATTGGAGTCGGGAAGGAATTTTTTCCCCTTAAGTGGGTAAAATTGGTTTCTGCCTCACAGGGGTTTTTTGCCTTCCTCTGGATCAACTTGTTGTAAACAGGCCGAACTGGATGAACAAATGTCTTTTTTCGGCCTTAAATACTATGTTACTAGGTTACTAATGTCAACCACCAATGTAAAAGGCAATTTAAAAAATGTAGGACTCTCACATCCAGGCAGAGCTGGGGTTTATTCATGTCAAAAATGGTAATATTTAACCCAACAATTAAAAAGAAGATTGTTCAAATTTTCGGTCCCTGTCACCTATGAAGTGCAGGGTAACTTGAAGCAAAAAACTGCAATATGTCAACCCCTTAACTTCCAGATGGATTATTTATATTATTGTCCCCGACACATATGCTGCGCAGGCCACAAAGGTAATTCCTGGTCTAAAAAAAATATGATTTTTTCAACACCCATGACAAACATAGATTTCAGTGGTATATTTTGGGGTGTAGGACCTCATTGTTCTCAATATCATGTTCCACCCAGTCTTCACTCCTGCCCTCTTTATCGGTCTGAACACTGCAGAAAGCCACAGAAGTTTTCACCTGTGTTTCGTCATCAGAGACGTGCTGCAGTGGTCTTACCTAGAGATGGCCCGAGCTATCTGCCGGCGAACATAGCTTGTTAGCGTTCGCCGCAGCCGGCGAACACATGCGATGTTCGGTCCGCCCCCTATACATCATCATTGAGCAAACTTTGACCCTGTACCTCACAGTCAGCAGACACAGCAGCATACCCTGCCTCCCAGACCCTCCCATCTCCTGAACAGCATCCATTTTAGATTCATTCGGAATTTGCAGTCTTAGTGAGAGGAGGGAGAGTGTAGTTGCTTCTGATTTAATAGGGAAATCGATAGCTAGGCTAGTGTATTCAGTGTCCACTCCAGTCCTGAAAGACTCATCTGATCTCTGCTGTAAGGACAGCGTCCTGACAGCACCCCAAAAAGCCCTTTTTAGGGCTGCAACATTAGTCTGCTTTTTTTTTTCTCCATATACATATTGCAGTTGCCTGGCCTGCCTGTGTATGAGGAGCTGCAGGCCCACAGACTGTAGTGTGCCCACTGTCATCCCATGTGGCACAGGACTTTGCATCAAAAAAAGGCATTTAATTTTTACACTTTAATCTAAGGTTAGTTTCCTGCCAGTGTGTGTCAGGCTGACTTCCACTGACTGTAGTGTGCCCACTGCCAGTGCCCACCACTCATACTGGCTGGCACAGGACTTTGCATAAAAAAAGGCATTTAATTTTTACACTTTAGTGTAATTTCAGCTGCTTGCCTGCTGCTAGTGTGTGTCAGGCCGACTTCCACTGACTGTAGTGTGCCCACTGCCAGTGCCCACCCCTGTCATCCCGTGTGGCACAGGACTTTGTATCAAAAAAAGGCATTTAATTTTTACACTTTAGTGTAATTTCAGCTGCTTGCCTGCTGCTAGTGTGTGTCAGGCCGACTTCCACTGCCCACTGCCAGTGCCAACCACTGATACCGGGTGGCACAGTAGCTTGCCGGTAAATAAGGCATTTAATTTTTAGACAGTAGTCTAAATTCAGTTGCTTGCCTGCTGCCAGTGTGTGTCAGGCCCACTTCCACAGACTGTAGTGTGCCCACTGCCAGTGCCAACCACTGATACCGGGTGGCACAGTAGCTTGCCGATAAATAAGGCATTTAATTTTTAGACAGTAGTCTAAATTCAGTTGCTTGCCTGCTGCCAGTTTGTGTCAGGCCCACTTCCACTGACTGTAGTGTGTCCACTGCCAGTGCCAACCACTGATACCGGGTGGCACAGTAGCTTGCCGATAAATAAGGCATTTAATTTTTAGACAGTCTAATTTCAGTTGCTTGCCTGCTGCCAGTGTGTGTCAGGCCCACTTCCACTGACTGTAGTGTGCCCACTGCCAGTGCCAACCACTGATACCGGGTGGCACAGTAGCTTGCCGATAAATAAAGCATTTAATTTTTAGACAGTAGTCTAAATTCAGTTGCTTTCCTGCTGAACTTAATTAATTCCGACTATAAGGATATACCAAAGGGTTATTCAAAAATTAGAGTATCCAACTAGTGCAAAAAACCCTATTAAAACGTAACATTTAATAAATAAATGGTAAAATAGAACCCCTACTTCCCCATATCAGACCGAGATATATATTTTACTGAGGATATTCAGAGTACGATAATTCCATACTCTAAGTCCAAAAATAGTTCATCACAGGTCTATATACAATACATATTGTTGGTAACTCAGTGCCAATAGTCCACCACCACACACTGCGTTAACTCAGAGTTGGGATGGGGGAATTTATCCCTACTGTGGGCCCTAGGGTACACCTGTGCCCAGGGACGTCCCCTAATGGTGAGGACTCCCTGTCCTCGTGCCTAAGACTCACTGTCCCTGCATCTATCCCTAACAAGGACGCTAGATGACAGATGGATAGATATAGGCACCGAGTACTTAACCAATCAATACGTTAATCAAAGTGTGCAAGGGATTTCTCGCATAGAAGCGCTTAGAAGCGCAGTCGATGCCAGAGGAGGAAGTACGAGCGGGAGAGGTTTATGACACTGTCTCCACTTGACCAATGTGGGATATGTGTAACGGTGATATGTATGTACTGCATCGGGCGGCCTGACTAAAGTTATGCCCGGATATATATAAAAATTTGGATCTTGATCTCCTCTCTACCCGCACTCCAGTATCGATGTACTCAACACCTCCTCTGGGCATAAGTGACATATCAGGTCTTTTTTTAACACTATTATGTGTATGCAACAACTATTTACTATACTTAATGCCTCCTGATGAACCTCATTAACATGAGGGGAAACGCGTTGAGGAATATATAATCATTGTATTTATGATTGAATGAGGAATATATAATCATTGTATGCATGATTGAATTTATTGGTGCTGGATTTCTGTACTTGCACTAAGGAAGAGGTAGTCCATGATATATCTGGATACTGTGTCTTCCTAGTTATACAATTAAGCGCTTCTATGCGAGAAATCCTTTGCACACTTTGATTAACGTATTGATTGGTTAAGTACTCGGTGCCTATATCTATCCATCTGTCATCTAGCGTCCTTGTTAGGGATAGATGCAGGGACAGTGAGTCTTAGGCACGAGGACAGGGAGTCCTCACCATTAGGGGACGTCCCTGGGCACAGGTGTACCCTAGGGCCCACAGTAGGGATAAATTCCCCCATCCCAACTCTGAGTTAACGCAGTGTGTGGTGGTGGACTATTGGCACTGAGTTACCAACAATATGTATTGTATATAGACCTGTGATGAACTATTTTTGGACTTAGAGTATGGAATTATCGTACTCTGAATATCCTCAGTAAAATATATATCTCGGTCTGATATGGGGAAGTAGGGGTTCTATTTTACCATTTATTTATTAAATGTTACGTTTTAATAGGGTTTTTTGCACTAGTTGGATACTCTGCTTTCCTGCTGCCAGTGTTTGTCAGGCCCACTTCCACAGACTGTAGTGTGCCCACTGCCAGTGCCCTCCACTGATACCGGGTGGCACAGTAGCTTGCCGAAAATAAGGCATTTAATTTTTAGACAGTAGTCTAAATTCAGTTGCTTGCCTGCTGCCAGTGTGTGTCAGGCCCACTTCCACTGACTGTAGTGTGCCCACTGCCAGTGCCAACCACTGATACCGGGTGGCACAGTAGCTTGCCGATAAATAAGGCATTTCATTTTTAGACAGTAGTCTAAATTCAGTTGCTTGCCTGCTGCCAGTGTGTGTCAGGCCCACTTCCACAGACTGTAGTGTGCCCACTGCCAGTGCCCACCACTGATACCGGGTGGCACAGTACCTAGCACACGTAGTACCACTTATCTAAAAAAAAATGACAGGCAGAGGCAGATCACCCCGCAGGGGCCGTCGTGGTCATGGTGCTGTGATTTCCACTGTCCCTGGAATAATGCCTAGTGTTCAGAGGCCACGTACCCTGAACCCGAAAAATTCTGAGGAGATAGTTGACTGGCTTAGACAGGACACCCAATCTTCAACAGCTTCCGCTAAGAACCTTGACGCACCATCCTCCTCCAGCTCAGCTTCGGTCACCTGCTCTCAAGTTACCACGCACCCGCCCGCCGCCACCACCACCACCACCAACACTAGCACCACAGCCGCTTCACTTGATCCGTCAGAGGAGTTATTTACACATCAGTTGGATGCAATTAGTGATGCGCAACCATTATTGCCAGATGATGTAGATTACAGGGATATGTCTCAGTCAGGCAGGATTACACACATGGACGTACAGTGTGATGATGATGATGATGATGATGTTGTACCCGCTGCTGCTTCCTTTGCTGAGGTGTCAGATACAAGTGAAGCGGTTGATGATGACGATGTGTCCACGGATGCCACGTGGGTGCCTGCTCGAAGAGAAGAAGAGGGCGAAAGTTCAGAAGGGGAGACAGAGAGAATGAGGAGACGAGTTGGAAGCAGGGGGAGGTCGTCACAATGAGTTAGTGGCACAGTCAGACAGCATGTATCGGCACCTGGGGTCAGCCAGACAGCACGCCAGTCAACGCATGCTGTTGCCACCACCAGAATGCCGTCATTGCAAAGCTCAGCAGTGTGGCATTTTTTTGTGTCTGCCTCTGATAACAGCAATGCCATTTGCATCCTGTGCCAAAAGAAACTGAGTCGTGGGAAGTCCAACACCCACCTTGGTACAACTGCTTTGCGAAGGCACATGATCTCACATCACAAACGCCTATGGGATCAACACATGAGTACAAGCAGCACACAAACTCAAAGCCACCATGCTTCTCCTTGTCCAGCATCTTCAGCCACGTCAACCACTGCTGTCCTCCCTGCCCCCTCTCAACCACCCGCCACTCCTCCTCTCACCTTCAGCAGTTCCTGCTCATCTGCCCACAGTCAGGTGTCTGTCAAGGACATGTTTGAGCGTAAAAAGCCAATGTCACAGAATCACCCCCTTGCCCGGTGACTGACAGCTGGCCTGACGGAACTGTTAGCCCGCCAGCTTTTACCATACCAACTGGTGGAGTCTGAGGCCTTCAAAAAATTTGTCGCTATTGGGACACCACAGTGGAAGGTACTCGGACGAAATTTTTTTTCAAAAAAGGCAATCCCAAACCTCTACCATGTCATTGAAAAGGAAGTCATGGCATCTCTGGCATACAGTGTTGGGGCAAGGGTCCATCTGACCACTGATACCTGGTCTGCAAAGCACGGTCAGGGCAGGTATATCACGTACACTGCGCATTGGGTCAACCTGCTGACGGCTGACAAGCATGGAATGCGTGGCTCCGCAGCTGAGTTGGTGACTCCACCACGACTTGCAGGCAGACCGACTGCCACCTCCTCTACTCCTACTCCATCCTCTTCGATATCCTCCTCGGCTGAGTCCTCTTCTGCTGCGGCGTCTGGCTGCACATCAACTGAATCCCCTCAGCTCCCCAGGGGTTATTCCACATCCCGGATACGACAGTGTCACGCTGTCTTGGGGTTGACTTGCCTGAAAGCAGAGAGCCACATAGGACCAGCACGGACGATTTACAGATGTGTTGTTGATGGAGGACATGCGGAGCTTTTTCAGTCCTACTCATCGCCATAGCCCTTCGGGATCCAGCCTTAGAGAACGACTCGACCGACAGGTAGCAGACTACCTCGCCTTAACAGCAGATATCGACACTCTGAGGAGCAATGAACCCCTTCACTACTGGGTGTGCAGGCTTGACCTGTGGCCTGAGCTATCCCAGTTCGCGATAGAACTTCTGGCTTGCCCTATTTCAAGTGTTAAAATACAAGAGCTGAAAGCATAATCCTATATATTTTTTCACACGCTACTGTGCATCTCCAAGTGTAAATCTGTCCGTAAAAGGATACCTTTCATCCAGGGCCTAAATACTAGGCCTATAATTGATATTCCCATAAATCTGTGGTTACTGCTGTGCCTGGATTAGTGTTATACGGTAAATAAATAGATAGCCAGATAGTGTTAGGTGCCTGTAAAAAAAGGTCTGAATTTGAATTCAATACATTGGGCCAAATAAGTTTTTTTATTATTGTGTTGAACGGTAACAATGAGGAAAAATCTAATAAGGGACGCGGACATGGTCGTGGTGTTGTTAGTGGACCCTCTGGTGCTGGGAGAGGATGTTGCCATTCTGCCACAGCCACACGTCCTAGTGAACAAACTACCTCAGGTTCCAGTACCCGCCAGAATTTACAGCGATATTTGGTTGGGCCCAATGCCGTTCTAAGGATGGTAAGGTCTGAGCAAGTGCGGGCGCTAGTCAATTGGGTGGCCAACAGTGGATCCAGCATGTTCACAACATTATCTCCCACCCAGTCTTCTGCAGAAAGCGCACAGGTGGCGCCTGAAAACCAAGCCCTTCAGTCTGTCACATCACCCCCATGCATATCAGGGAAACTGTCTGAGCCTCAAGTTATGCAGCAGTCTCTTATTTTAAGACTCTGCTGGCAGGGTCTCCCAAGGGAATCCACCTAGCCTTTCCCCAGTGGTGGAAGACATAGAATGCACTGACGCACAACCACTTATGTTTCCTGATGATGAGGACATGGGAATACCACCTCGTCGGCGGTCACACGTCTCTGATGTTGACAAAACACAGGTGCAAACTGCTGCGTCTTTTTGCTGTGTGCAGACCGAACAGGATGTCAGGGAGGAAGACAGTGTGGAAGACGATGCAGGAGATGATGAGGTACTAGACCCCACCTGGAATGAAGGTCGTGCCACTGACTTTCATAGTTCAGAGGCAGTGGTGAGACCGAACCAACAGTGTAGCAAAAGAGGGAGCAGGGGGCAAAAGCAGAACACCGCCAAGAGAGTTCGCCTGCTACTGGCCACCAGGGACCGAGCACACCAAAGGCAGCTTCAAGAAGTTCCCTGGCATGGCACTTCTTCAAACAATGTGCTGACGACAAGACCCGAGTGGTTTGCACGCTGTGCCATCAGAGCCTGAAGCGAGGCATTAACATTCTGAACCTTAGCACAACCTGCATGACCAGGCATCTACATGCGAGACACGGGCTGCAGTGGAGTAAGAACCTTCAAAACCAAGAAAGGGCTCAGGCCCCTCCTGCTCCATCTTCTGCTGCTGCCTCAGCCTCTTCCTCCGCCTCTGCGGGAACGTTGGCACCTGCCGCCCAGCAAAAAGCGGATGTGCCACCAACACCACCACCTGCGTCACCAAGCAAGTCCACCATGTCACATGGCAGCGTTCAGCTCTCCATCTCACAAACCTTGGAGAGAAAGCGTAAATTTCCACCTACCCACCCTCGAGCCCTGGGCCTGAATGCCAGCTTTTCTAAACTACTGGCCTTTGAAATGCTGTCATTTAGGCTGGTGGACACAGACAGCTTCAAACAGCTGATGGCTGTCCCACAGTATGTTGATCCCAGCCGCCAGTACTTCTCCAAGAGAGCCAAGCCTTCCCTGCACAACCAAGTATCCGATAAAATCAAGTGTGCACTGCACAACTCCATCTGTTGCAAGGTCCACCTAACCACAGATACGTGGACCAGTAAGCATGGACAGGGACGCGATAACTCCCTAACTGCACACTGGGTTAATGTAGTGGCGGCTGGGCCCAAGGCGGAGAGTTCTTTGCCTCCTGTAGCCTCTTCCTCCTACTCGGCTTCCTCCTCCTCTTCTTCCACCTGCTCATCCAGTCAGCCACACACTTTCACCACCAAATTCAGCACAGCCCGGGGTAAATGTGAGCAGGCGTTCTGAAACTCATATGTTTGGGGTACAGGCCCCACACCGCGCAGGAGTTGTGGCGGGGTATTGAACAACAGACCGATGAGTGGTTGCTGCCAGTGGGCCTCAAGCCCTGCCTGATGGTGTGCGATAATGGGCGAAATCTCGTCGCAGCTCTGGCACAAGCCCTGTTTGCCACAAATCCCTTGCCTGGCGCTGAATTTGGTGGTGCGGAAGTTCCTTAACAACTACCCCGACATGTCAGAGCTGCTGCATAAAGTGCGGGCCATCTGTGCGCGCTTCCGCTGTTCACATCCTGCCGCTGCTCGCCTGTCTGCGCTACAGCTTAACTTCGGCCTTCCCGCTCACCGCCTCATATGCAACGTGCCCACCAAGTGGAACTCCACCTTGCACATGCTGGAGAGACTATGCGAGCAGCAGCAGGCCATAGTGGAGTTTCAGCTGCAGCACGCACGGGTCAGTCGCACTGTGGAACAGCACCACTTCACCACCAAAGAATGGGCCAGACCTGTGTGCCAGACCTATGTGCCCTGTTGCGCTGTTTTGAGTACTCCACCAACATGGCCAGTGGCGATGATGCCGTTATCAGCAATACAATACCACTTCTATGTCTCCTTGAGAAAACACTTAGGGCGATGATGGAAGAGGAGGTGGCCCAGGAGGAGGAGGAGGAGGAAGAGGGGTCATTTTTAGCAATTTCAGGCCAGTCTCTTAGAAGTGGCTCAGAGGGAGTTTTTTTGCAAAAGCAGAGGCCAGGTACAAATGTGGCCAGCCAGCGCCCACTACTGGAGGACAAGGAGGATGAGGATGAAGCATGTTCACAGCGGGGTGGCACCCAACGCAGCTCGGGCCCATCACTGGTGCGTGGCTGGGGGGATATGGAGGACGCCCCCAAGAGAGGACAGCTTGTCCCTACCTCTGGGGAGCCTGGCACACATGAGCGACTACATGCTGCAGTGGCGGTGCAACGACAGCAGAGTTGCTCACATTTTAACATGTGCGGACTACTGGGTTGCCACCCTGCTGGATCCCCGGTACAAAGACAATGTGCCCAACTTACTTCCTGCAGTGGAGCGTGATAGGAAGATGCGCGAGTACAAGCGCACGTTGGTAGATGCGTTACTGAGAGCATTCCCAAATGTCACAGGGAGCCAGATTTAAGTGGAAGCCCAAGGCGAAGGCAGAGGAGGAGCGAGAGGTCGCCAACGCAGCTGTGTCACAGCCAGCTACTCTGAGGGCAGAGTTAGCATGGCAGAAATGTGGAAAAGTTTTGTCTCCACGCCACAGCTAACTGCACCACCACCTGATACGGAACGTGTTAGCAGGAGGCAGCATTTCACTAACATGGTTGAACAGTACGTCTGCATGTACTGACTGATGATTCAGCCCCATTCAACTTCTGGGTCTCCAAATTGTCCACGTGGCCAGAGCTAGCCTTTTATGCCTTGGAGGTGCTGGCCTGCCCGGCAGTCAGCGTTTTGTCTGAACGTGTATTCAGCACAGCAGGTGGCGTCATTACTGACAAACGCAGCCACCTGTCCACAGTCAACGTGGACAAGCTGACATTCATAAAAATGAACCAGGCATGGATCCCACAGGACCTGTCCATCCCTTGTGCAGAATAGACATTTATAACTACATCCCCCTAACCATATATTCTTGTACGCCAGGGCACTTCTTTATTGAATCCTCTTTTTTTAATTTTACCATTATTTTGCGGTGCATCCCAAAGTTGAATGAACCTCTCCTCCGTCTGGGTGCCAGGGGCCTAAATATCTGAAAGTGGCCTTCTCCATTGGTCGGTGACATGAAGCCTGATTCTCTGCTTTGGGACCTCTCTCCTCTGTCTGGGTGCTGGGGCCTAAATAACTAAAATTGGCCATCTCCGTTGGTGGGTGACACGATGCCTCTTTTGCTGCTATGGATCCTCTCTCCTCTGTCTGGGTGTCAGGGGCCTAACTTTCATGTACTTGCTTGCTGTCTTGGTGGCAGACATTTAACACTTTTACTGTCTAATGACCACCCCATTGTCTGTGTGTCAGGGGCCTATATGTTGTTTAATCATTTGTTGTCTTGGTGGGAGATATTAAACTCTTTTTACTGTCATGACCGCCCCATTGTCTGGGTGTCAGGGGCCTAAATTTCACATACTTGCTTGCTGTCTTGGTGGCAGACATTTAACACTTTTTACTGTCTAATGACCTCCCCATTGTCTAGGTGTCAGGGGCCTATGTGTCATTTAATCATGTGTTGTCTTGGTGGGAGATATTAAACTCTTTTTACTGTCAAATGACCTCTCCTCTGTCTGGGTGTCAGGGGCCTACATAAATGATGACATGAATCCTTTTTGGCTGTGATGAGAACTTCAACTCCCATAGCATTCCCACCTGATGCCACCTCAACCTCCTATTCCACCTCCTCCTCCTCCAAGTTGCCAATTGATATTGGTTCATTTTTATTTATTTTATTTTATTTTATTTTAAGTCATTTCCCTATCCACATTTGTTTGCTGGGAATTTAACAACATTTTGCAGCCCTCTAGCCCTTTCCTGGGCTATTTTACAGACTTTTTAGTGCCCAAAAGTTCGGGTCCCCATTGACTTCAATGGGGTTCGTGTTCAGGGTGAAGTTTGGGTCGAGTTCGGATCCCGAACCTGAACATTTTCGAGAAGTTCGGCCGAACTTCTCGAACCGAACATCCAGGTGTTCGCTCAACTCTAATAAAAAATTATTTTGCAGTATCACTGGGCTCAGGGCTGGGTACAAAAATGTAGCATAGCACCCTCAATAATTGCTGTAGCTTGAAGATTTAACACAACCAAATTCAACAGATTTCTTCCCTAATTTGTCCCTCACAGAAGCGGCAGCATGATATCCCCACACTGAAAAGAGCAGAGTGACGTGCGGTGCTATGTGACTCCAGCTTAAATTGAGGCTGGGTGACATGCTGCACTTAGCCAATCACAGCCATACCATTAGTAGGCATGGCTGTGATGGCTTCTTAGGGCAACAAAGTGAAACGCTTGTTGATTAGCTGCCCTGCAGCCTTTCAAAGAGCAGGAAGAAATCGTCAAACAACGAACGCCAAATTTTTACGGAAATGTTTGGGTTTGGTCCGGTTGTGAAAAACTGTAATGTTCGGTACAGTTTGGGTTCGCTCGACCCTACTCATTAGTAGTACCAAAAGTTTTATACCTATTACAAGTAATACCTATCAAAATCCCCCACAAATTTTTTACTCTTTCCGCAAACTCTGCACTTCTTATGTTTGGGGTAATAGGAAGCCTAAGATTGCTGATAAGATCTTATTACTTTTTTTTCAAAATGGAGGAATCAGATTACCTTCCATATACAGATATCATAATGCTGTACACATCAACAGAGTGCTCGATTGAATAAGTTGTCCACCCCACAAACACTAGATTGTATCGGAAGAATGTCCAATGGCGCACAACCCTTGAGAACTATGGCCCTCTACAATCTTGTTGATGTCCCACCAATACCAAAAGACAACACCTTAGTTACTACAACACTCAGGTGGTGGGCAATCCCAGAAATTAGGGAGCTTTGCTCCAGCTTCCCCTCCCCCTTACTGACTATAGCAGACTGCCTTCTCTCTTCCAATAGTGGATATTCACCTCTCCCCTCTTAAATAGGTAAATTCAAAACCTTATTATCAGAGCTGTTAGACCAAGACGGAACGATCATAGACTTGCCATGATCACTAAATTCCAATTACTAAGACTTAATGACTTACAATATGCATACATTAGATCCTCCATCAGGAAAGTAATAACCTCTGACAGGAAGACACCATCACGCACCTGGTTTGAGAAACTCCTGTCTCAGACACAATACCCAACAAAATTAATCTCCTTGGTAAACCAGAAATCATTAGAACTAGAGGCCCCACCCTCTCTTTACTTCATACGAGAGTGGGAGAGAGACCTGGATAGACATACTAATAGCTCCTAAACTTCAAGATGCATCACCATTCAAGAAAATGCTTATAAGGTCCTGACCAGATGGTATCTGACACTAGACAGGCTAAAATTGATGTATAGCTCCACTTCAGAATTATGCTGGAGATGCCAGTCTGAAAAAGGTAACTTATTGCACACATGGTGGTCATGTAAACCGCTCAACACCTTCTAGACCAATGTCTTTAAAAATATCAGGCCTATCTTTAAACTAATCACAGAAAAACTATATATAAACCAAGCATAACATATGGACTAGGCCCTCACTCTTGATAAAAACTGAGACACTTGGTCAATACATTTTGATCAAAATACATCTAAGCCCACCTACCGGCGACAAGGTGGTCTCAGTTCAGGCGGGTTCGTATGCTTACCTATTCATGCTGTGGCGCATTTTTGAGGAGCACAGTCCCTGCACATAGTTTTTATTAAGAGTGAGGGCCTAGTCCATATGTTATGCTTGCATCTAATTTTATAGTGCATTATTTTCTGTTATTTTGTTAATGCAGCTATATACATCCGCACATTTAATACCATATCGTGCAGGATGGTTTATATATAGTTTTTCTGTGATTTGTTTGATTTGTCTTGAAGGAGTGGCACCTTCATGTGTGAATACGCTCCTACACAGGGAGTGATATTCAAGTGCACTTTTGCCCCACCTATCTAATAGGTGACCTTGATTAAGGTGGTACATATAGGTGTGTTTGTATCTCCTCCCACCGGTTGCTGATGCACATAGAGGCAACAAGGGGCAGCACACCATATGTGCGGGGACTGTGCTCTTGAAAAATGTGCCACAGCATGAATAGGTTAGCATAGGACCTGCCTGAACTGAGACCACCTTGTTGCCGGTAAGTGGGCTTAGATTTTTCTGTTATTCTATCTTTAAACTACCCAATAGCCAGCTAACCACCAGCCCTCAAACTGCCTTATTGGCGCTACTACCAGATTCTCTTACACACCAGAAGAAATTATTGCTAAGATTACTTTTGGCAGCAGCTCGTTTATTAATAGCTCTCAACTGGAAATCTAGCATTAGCCCCTCCATACCACTCTGGAGGGCTGAACAGAAGGACAATTAGACATAAGATGGAGAGAGATTACTACTCAAACCCTGCTACTACCCCGCATCACACCCACACTGGATAGTACTCTCCTCCCCTCTTCACATGTCCATCCAATCAATCACATGAGATCTATATAGACCGCAGATCACCATATCATTACTCGTCATATGGGAGACATGACTTGGCCCCTTGGGTTCATAATACCTATCTTGTTCTTGATTATCCTACAGCTTATCAAGGCCCATTGTTAGTGTGATAATACCACAATACAGTGCTTCTTAATCACACACCCCTTTGCAGGCCTGTTTCTTCCCTTCTTCCCATCCCTTTTTCACCCCCTTTTCTATTGTTATTTTCAACCTTTTTATTGATGCAGGATACCTACCAAGTTAAAACTGAGAAGTGACAAATACAGGAGGAGTTAGCAGGTCCTGGATCTTCATACCGGCTGCATTTTTACTGTAATAACTATATTATCCTCAGGTGTCATCTTCTTTCTGATGTTTAATGTGCATGTGTAATACTATAACGGTTCCCTGTCCTGCTTTTCATCTGTTATTTATTGCATTTCTATGTTTAATCTAATAAAAAGATTTGAAAAAGAAATACATTTACCTCAATTTCCTATTAATACTTGTGGAACACCCAAAGGTTAACAAAATTTGTAATTTCAGGTTTGAATAATTTCAGAGGTGTAGTTTATAAAATGGGGTCATTTTACGTAAGACCCTCAAAATCCCTTTATAACTGAGTTGGTGCTTAAAAAATGGTTTTGGAAATGTTGTTGAAAATTCTAAGCCTTCTAACGTCCTAAAAAAAAAAATGACATGCCAATATAAAGCAGACATATGTGAAATATTGATGATAACCATTTTATGAGGTATTACTATCTGTCTTAAAAGTAGAGAAATTCAAATTTTCAAAATTAGGAATTTTTGGTAAGTTTTGATAAAATAATATTATAAATAAAGGTGAAATATATCGAATCAAATTTATCACTGTCATGAAGTACAATGTGCCACGAGAAAACATTCTCTGATTGGCTTGGGTAAGTAAATGCGTTACAAAATTATTACCACTTAAAGTGACACATGTCAGATTTGCAATAATCAACCTGAGATTTAAGGTGAAAAGTGGCTCGGTACTGAAGGGTTTACTATGAAGGATATTGTAAAAATATTGAAATTTTTATTTTTATCTTATGTCACTCATCTTGGGATATATTGAGTTGAGGAAAGGAAAGAAAGATAAAAGCTGGACATTTATCCACACTATTTTTATACGTTTTGAACAGGATTCATCCAAGAGAATACGCACATCTGTTGGCTTTTCTATTTGCTATTGAGGTAACTAACGGGCGTTCAGATATTCTGCCCAATGTGACTCTGGGATATCATATATACGACTCCTGTGGACATGTGAATAAAGTTATAAAAGACGTTCTGCAGATACTGTCCGGACACACGGTGACAGCTCCAAACTACTCCTGTATGGAGAAGGATGCAGTGGTCGGTTTTATTGGAGATTTACGCTCTGAGACGACTGTTCCCATGGCCAGGCTGTTAAGCGTATATGGATACACACAGGTGAGTGCAAGATACTGAGAACAAATACTCCTAACATGCTGCTATAGATTTATATAAATAAAAAAGTAATTTTGTAGTGTTTTCTATCTTGAGGAAACCAGATGAATTAAGTCACAGAAAACAAATAATGCCCTAAAACAATAGATGCCAGCATCATATATAGACAAAGCCCTGGTTCTGATATAATAAAATCTGAGACTCTTAGCCAGTATATTCTGATCAAAAAACATATGTGCCCACCTACCCCTGCCAAGGTGGTCTCAGTCAGCTAGGTCCTATGTTAAACCTACCTATGCCATTGGGCAACTACGTTCAGGAGTGCAGACTAATCAAAAAATATTTGCCAAAAGTCCCAGATTTTATTATATCAATAGATGGTGCAATCTTATGAGATTGACAAATTAAATAAATTTTCACAATGTTTTTTTTTAAATTGCGCTAACGTTACAGAGCAGAGTTAGCTCAGGGTAATGGCCGCCAGCACTGGCTCCGAGAAAAAAATTTATGAATTTTTAAAATATTTTTGTAAATCGCGCTAACATTAAAAAGCAGAGGTAGCGAAGGAAAAGGCGGTCAGCACTGGATACAAGAAAAAATAAACAAATTTTTACAATATTTTTAAAATTGCGCTAACGTTACAGAGCAGAGTTAGCGCAGAGTTGGCGCTAAGTTAGAGCAGGGAAATGGCTCAGTGTCAGTGGACAAATGCAAGCACTGATGTATTCAGCTGCCGGTCCTTTTGGTGACAATATACAATTATACTCTATAGATCCATCCACGTATTCAAATCAGAAACCAGTGCCAATTACATACAATTCTACTATAAATGCTAGATGGACATGGGGTTTGATCCGGCGCCGTTATTCCAAATACCTGCTGAGGAATTTTTTGGAAAATCAAATTTTTTGGGTTCTGGGAGTAGTATGGTTGCTAAGCTAAAACAAACTAATTGATGGAAAGGCACCACCAGGAATTGAGCCTGTGGCTTAATTTGACTAGGGGAAGGGAAACCGCACCCGGCCCGGACACAGAAAGGATTGACAAATTTATACCGCTTTCTCAATTCTGTGGGTGGTGGTACATTATGCGTTACAAGGTTAAAGATTTTAATGTAGGCAACTGTAGTACGGTTCTTAAAAATTATTCTATCACCAGACCGAAAAGAAATTGTCAGTATGTGGCTCGAGGTACATTATGCTGTCACAGTATAAAAAAGTAACCGTTGGCCAGTACAGGCCCTGAAAATGAACCAATAGGCATTCTCCTGACAGCTAAGAAATTTAGATTCTGTGACGGGAAGTACATAATGCGTTCAGACATGTTCCATGCAGGGCACGTGTGTCATTTTGCCCTGTTTCAGCGTGCTCAGCAGATTGGCACCATTTTCGTACATCACTTTACTAACTGTCAAATTGAGCGGGGTTAGTCACTGATCGACCTGTGACCACAGAGCTGAAAGCAGTGCAGGACTGGTGTGGCTCTTAGCTTCCAGGCACAACATCCGCAACACAGCATGGCAACATCTCACCTGGCCCATCGAATAGGTTCTGGGGAGCTGGGGGGCCACAGCTGAAATGGCGGTAGCAGTGGAAAAGGAAGAGTCAGCCAAAGAGGAGACGGATGATGGAGTAAGAGGAGGAGAAGAAGAGGCAGACCTGCATGCACTCCGTGGCAGTAACACTAAATCCACACGGGTTACATGCTTGACAGATGTCAGAAGGCCAAAATAACACCCCTCAATAATTATTTTGTGGAATCAGGCATATCGCAGGCCAAAATAACTATTTTGTGAAATCAGGTTTTTCGCAGGCCTAAAAAATGATTGCATGTATTCAGGTATATCACATAATTCAATAAAGATTTCTTGGACTCCGCTATATCACACCCCTCTATACCTATTTTGTGGAATTAGGTTTTTCGCAGGCCTAAAAAAATATTGTGTGTATTCAGGTATATCACACCACTCAATAAAGATTTCCTGGACTCCGGTATATCACACCCCTCTATATACTATTTCATGTAATCACATATATCGCAGACCAAAATAGCTATTTCGAGGAATCTGGTTTTTCGCAGGATTAAAAAAAAATATTCCTTGTATTCATGTATATCACACAATTCAATAAACATTTCTTGGACTCCGGTATATCACACCCCTTTATAACTTTTTTGTGAAATCAGATTTTTGGCAGGCCTAAAAAAATATTGCATGTATTCAGGTATATCACACCACGCAATAAAGATTTCTTGGACTCAGATATATCATACCCCTCTATAACTATTTAGTGGGATCAGGTTTTTTACAGGCCTAAAAAAATATTTTGTGTATTTAGATATATTACACCCCTCAATAACTATTTTGTGGAATCAGGTATATCGAAGGCCAAAATAACTATTTTGTGAAATGAGTTTTTTTGCAGGAGTAAAAAAATATTGCATGCAATATGGTATATAGCAGGCCTCAATCAATATTTGATGGAAGAATGTATATAGCAGTAAATAGCAGCCCTCATAATAGTTTTTCCAATACCATTTGTCCATCTATCAAGCTGCAGTATCGTAGCAGAACCGCACACAACTACTGTACAATACAAATGCACTATAATATGTTAGAAAGCTCATTATAAGGATATCACAACATCTAAGTCCACAATCTGTGTCTGCGGGTCACACCACTGCCTCCTCTTCCCTTTATTTACGTGCTGCTGGCCAATGACCTGTCGAAGGTGCAGGCTCGGATGCCTCCAGATATGCACTTGGACCTTCGCAAGTACCATCAGTGACTAGTGATGAGCGAGCATGCTCAGCTGAGTACGAGCATCGCTATGCTCGGCAGATCCGAGCACTCGGCCGAGTACCATGTGTTCGAGCGCCATGCTGAAGTCTCCTCCCCGCACGTTTGGCGCTTTTTAAGCAGCCAATAAACGTGCAGGTAAGTATTGCTATCACTGTAATGCCAATAGACTTATTTTCTACTGGCATTACAGTGATTGGCTGGTCGGAACACGTCATCGGGTGCTATATAACACCCGGTCACGCGGGTTCAGCTCATTGCGAGTCAGGGAGAGCTGCTGTTAGGAAGGGACTGAGAGTAGGGCGAATTTGATCACAATTTACTCATTTTACAGACATTTCAAAGAACCAAAAGTCCTTTTAAGGACTATTGTTAGAGGTGGCAGCAAAATTTATTTTGGGGGAATTATTTTTTTGTGTCAGGGCGACCGTTAGTGACATTCATTTTCTGTATTCTACAAACTCTGCATGGGGACGTGCGATCAGCTTAGAAGTTATCTAGAGTTAAGAAAGCAGCAGCAGGCCCTCACCAACAATTTTTTACACGGTCAGCTCAACGTCCGTTTCTCTTCCAAGTTCATTATCATCAGATGATAGTCTGGTCAACACAATTGTAATCACCGGGAGTCACGTAACTAATTAGCATGGAGGAATGTCTTTGGTTATCGGAATGAACCACACAAATCGACTCGATCCACACACTCAAAACAGCCATGCACCACCACCCACAGAATCACAAAATAGGTATCAATCTGTCAATCCTTTCCGTGTCCGGGCCGGGTGAGGCTTCCCGTGTGTAGTCAAATTAAGCAGCAGGCTCCACTCTTGGTGGTGCCCTTCCATCAATTAGTTTAAGTTTCAGCTTTGCAACCATACTCCCCCCGGAACCCAAAGACTTTAGTTTCCCAGAAAATGCTCGGCGGGAAATGGGAATAACGCTGCCGGGGATCGTCTTCGACCCTCAAACTTAAGTTGTTGATTAATGAAAACGTTCGTGGCAACAAAGGTTTCGGCTGTGGTTCGGCTTGCGCCGGTACAAGAATTTCACCTCTACAGGTACAATACGGCCACCGGCCGTTCCTCTTCCAATGAGTTCAGTTTGATCATCCAAGAGTCCGGTCAACACAATTGAAACCACCGGCCGTCCCTCTTAGTCATGGCCCCAGTTCCGAAAATCATGAAAATTTTTGTCTGAACTTGCTCTTTACATAAAAGTAAATGTACAGGAAATAATATTTCCTAACAATTTTTCATCTAAAATCGATTTTGTCTTCAGTTTTGTGAGTTTTATGGTTAGTCTGTAAAAGTGGCGTACAACCCGGGCAACATCATTACCAGCAGCGACATTGTAGTCCAAGATGCATCCAGACATCCTCCCCATGCTGTCCCCGACCCATTTCAGTGGTGTTTCCATCAATTTCTGACCTTTTACTATGAACAAGGCACCCTCCCCTCTTCAGAGCAGAGGGTGCCTGGTTTAATGCTCGGGTTCTCCCATTGACTTCTATAGGGCTCGGGTGCTTGGTAAAGCACACGAGCATCCCGGTGTGCTCGGGCAGAGCACCAGAGCATCGGGGTGCTCGATCATCACTATCAGTTACCACATCCACTTCCCTGTCCCAGCACAGCGTCCAAATCTCCTTACCCCAGGCATTTGAACACAAGAGCAAACAACCAGCCACACACCCACAAGCCATAGCACTAAATGCACAGCTTTCTAAATTACTCTTCCGCAGGGTGATGTCGGCAGCCTTCCCTCGTTACGCAGTCCCTAGCCGCCACCATTTTTCAAGGTGTGCTGTGCTCACATTACATTTCCCGAAACATCAAACGCGCCCTGACCAATTCAGTTACTGGGAAGGTCTACTTAACCACGGACATATTGAACAGTGCGGGTGGCCAGGGATGCTACATTTCCCTGACAGCACACTGGGTGAACATTGTGGAGGCTGGGAGCGAGTTGTAGCCTAGGATGGCACAGTTGCTACTGACACAGGATTGCGTGCCCCATGTTGATCAGGGTTTCCGACAGGACCTATGTTAGTGGCACCAACCTCCACTTCTCCTCCTCCACTTCCACCAAATTATTCGCGTACAGCACCAGTCAGCCATTAGCCGGTAGCTGGAAACAGTGTAGCCCTGCTGTGGGGAAGCGTCAGCAAGCCGTGCTGAAGCTGATATCCTTAAAGGTATTCTCCGGCCCGATTCGAAAAAATTGCCCATCTTCTTTACATGTGAAGTGAAGGTTATTACATCAGTTCTTACCCTCCACAGCACAACCCTTCCTATGATCTTATTCATGGCCTTTTGGAGGCTTCCGGTCCAAAGCAGTCTTCTTCTTTTCCAGCCTGAGGCAGGAGACAAAAGGTCATTACTGCTGTAACCGCCTCCTGACAGCCTCCCTCGTTCACGTCGCTGGCACACTACTGAGTATGCGCCCGGACTGGCTTCAGAGTGTATAGGCTTCTATGTGAAGCCTGTACTGACTCCTGCACAGCGCGATGTAAGCGCTGTGCAGGAGTAACAGCATAGCGAGCAGCCACAGTGGCTGATCACTATGCTGTGCATATCACAAGGGGGCACAGGATGGCACAAGAGGGGCTCTGGATGGCACAAGGGGGCACAGGATGGCACAAGAGGGGTGCTGGATGGCACAAGGGGGCACAGAATGGCACAAGAGGGGCGCTGGATGCACAAGAGGGGCACAGGATAGCACAAAAGGGGTGCTGGATGGCACAAGGGGGCACAGGATGGCACAAGAGGGGAGCTAGATGGCACAAGGGAGCACAAGATGGCACAAGAGGGGTGATGGATGGCACAAGTGGCACAGGGTGGCATAAGGGGGCAATGGATGGCAAACAAGAGGAAAATGGATGGCAAACAAGGGGGCAAAGCATGGCACAAGGGGGCACAGGATGGCACAAGAGGGGCGCTTGATGGCACAAGAGGGGCACAGGATGGCACAAGGGATGCTGGATGGCACAAGGGGGCACAAGATGGCATAATGGGCGCTGGATGGCACAAGGGGCGCTGGATGGCACAAGGGGGCAATGGATGGCTAACAAGAGGAAAATGGATGGCAAACAAGGGAGAAAAGGATGGCACAAGGGGGCACAGGATGGCACAAGAGGGGCGCTGGATAGCACAAGAGGGGCACTGTGGATGTCACTGTTATTGGGGCACTGTGGATGTAACTGTTAGGCCTCTTTCACACGAGCGAGTTTCGCGCGGGTGCAATGCGTGATGTGAACGCATTGCACCCGCACTGAATCCTGACCCATTCATTTCAATGGGGCTGTGTACATGAGCGTTTTTCACGCATCACTTGTGCTTTGCGTGAAAATCGCAGCATGTTCTATATTCTGCGTTTTTCACGCATCCCTAGCCCCATAGAAGTGAATGGGGCTGCGTGAAAAACGCATTGCATCCGCAAGCAAGTGCGGGTGCGTTGCGTTTTTCACTGATGGTTGCTAGGAGATGTTGTTTGTAAACCTTCAGTTTTTTATCACGCGCGTGAAAAACGCGTCAAAACGCATTGCACCCGCGCGGAAAAAACTGAACAACTGAACGCAATCGCAGGCAAAACTGAATAGCTTTGACTGTGAAATCGCACAGTTTTCACTGAACGCATCTGCAACGCATCCGGACCTAATCCGGACACGCTCGTGTGAAAGGGGCCTTATGGGGGCACTGTGGATGTAAATGTTATTGGGGCACTGTGGAGGTCGCTGTTATAGGGTCACTGTGGAGGTCACTGTTATGGGAGCACTGTGGACATCACTGTTATGGCGGTGCTGTGGATGACACTGTTATTGGTGCATTGTGGAGGTCGCTGTTATGGGGGCGCTGTGGACATCACTGTTATGGGGGCGCTTTGGATGTCACTGTTATGGAGGTACTGTGGATGTCACTGTTATGGGGGCTCTGTGGAAGTCACTGTTATGAGGGCACTGTGGATGTCAATGTTATGGGGGTGCTGTGGATGTCACTGTTATGGGGGCACTGTGGATGTCACTGTTATGGGGGTGCTGTGGATGTCACTGTTATGGGGGCACTGTGGATGTCACTGTTACGGGCGCTCAGTATAAGTGGTGGGGCTCGTGCACAGAACTGTATCTGTTTTGTGGTCTGCAAGTCGCGGATTCTCGAAATGAGGTTACTGTCTGTGTGCAATTCAAATTTTTTGCAGTCCCGTTGAGTTCTATGGGTTTTAATCTGCATTATGAGGACCAGAATAGGACATGTTTTATCTTTCGCAGAACTGACATACGGAAGTGGAAAGCACATGGACGTCATCAGTGTGTTGTATGTCAGCTACAGTAAAAGCAGAACATGTCCTATTCTGGTCCTCAAAATGACCTCCTCAAATCCATCTAACTCAATAGGACTGCAAAAATGTGGATCGCAAAATGGATACGTATCTAATCCTATACTGTGCGATACAGCCTGCATAAGGGTTTAGATACACCGCTCAGAAGGCAGGCTGTATCACACAGTATAGGATTAGATACCCATGTGAGGGCAGCGCCTGTGGACAGTCCGTGATGGGAGTTAGACACTGGGTGAGAAGTAGATTCATGTCTGTGTGCAAAAAGATGGACAAGGGAGTTATGGCGGGTGTGGCAGCTGCAGGTAGAGCAGTGTGGGGGCGTGTCCAGCCTGTGACTCATCTCTGCGCAGTGCAGACAGGCTTGTGTAGCAATAAAGTTATGTATTCAACAAAACAAGAAGGGAAGAAAGTAAACAGATCTGCCAGTAATGTGATGTCTTCTAGGGGGAAGGAAAGCTCAGACTTGAAAAACAGGTATTGGGGGCATATGTATGCATGGTGAGGGGTGTTAGGAGCATATAAAAAGAATTTTGATTTTGGGACCGGACAACCACTTTAAAGGGACAAACAGCAGACTGCCGCAGAGCTGTGGCAGGGGATAAGAGACCAGACTGAGCTGTGGCTCTCGCCACTCAACCTACAACCAAGCATGGTTGTTTGATAATGGCTGTAACTAGGTGTCGGCTTTGGAGCTCAGCAAGCTAAAACACATCCCATGCCTAGCCCACGTCTTTAGTGGTTCAGTGGTTTCTCAGAACCTACCCCAATTTGCCTGAGCTACTAATGAAGGTGCGTAACGTATCTGCGCATCATCAGCTTCAGCCAGTCTGTCAACGCTGCAGCAGCATTTGATATTGCTAGTTTACCGGCTGTTGTGCGATGTGAGCACGCGCTGGAACTCCACGTTCCACATGTTGGCCAGGCTTTGTGAGCAGCAGAGGGCAGTAGTGGAATACCAGCTGCAACATGGTCGACGCCTTTCAAGTTAGCTTCCGCTCTTCAGAAGTGAGGAGTGGGCATGGATTTCTGACCTCTGTGAGGTTTTAAGAAACTTTGACGAATCAACACAGATGGTAAGCAGCGATAATGCTTTTATCAGCGTAACCATTACCCTTCTTTGTCTACTTAAGCTCGCTGCTAACAATTAAGGCCGACTCTTTGCATGTGGAAATGGGGCCACCCTCAATTCGTCTTGTCAGCATAAATTGAACGATGAAGAGGAGGAGGAGAAGGATACGGTTGCCTCCGCTATAGAGGGTCGTACCCATGTAAGTTTAATTTCATCTGTTCAGCGTGGGTGGGCAATAGAGCAGGAAGAGGATCATCCTGCTGATGACGACTGGGAAGTTTTGCCTGTTGGTTGTCTTGCACACATGGCTGACTTCATGTTAGGCTGCCTTTCCCGCGACTGGCAAGTTATATGAATTTTAGACAACACATATTACTGGGTGTTCACCCTTCTGGACCCCCGCTGCAACGAGAACTTCTCATCTCTCATTCCTTTGTTGTAGAGGTCGAGCATTATGGTGTAACATAGTAACATAGTAAATATGGCCAAAAAAGACATCTGTCCATCAGTGGCATACACACAATCCATGGGGCCCCGGTGCAAAACTGATTAATGGGGCCTCCATTTCTGAGAGCGCTGCTAAGGGCCATTTTAGCCCCAGTTTACTACTAAAATTAAACGTTTTGGCTAAATAAAGTATATTACAAAAATATAACCTATCACTTGCCCTACATTTTAGCAAAAAAAAAAAAAATTATATGGCAGTTACACTTGGGATGCCCAACCTGCGGCCCTCCAGCTGTTGTAAAACTACAACTCCCACAATGCCCTGCTGTAGACTGATAGCTGTAGGCTGTCCGGGCATGCTGGGAGTTGTAGTTTTGCAACATCTGGAGGGCCGCAGGTTGCTTTGGGCTACTAAGGGCTCTTTCCGTGCAGCTAATCTGCTGCGTGAATGAGTGCCAAGCCCCATTCCGGACAGCAGCGACTCGGAGCAGTAACATGATTGACTGTGATCTTTTATCTACAAAATCACGGTGGCAACCTTATGTTACTGTGATTTTGTAGCAAAAAGAACACAAAGAGGCACGGAGCATTATCAATCATGTCACTGCTCCATATCTCTGCTGCCCAGAACGGGGCTTGGATCTCTTTCACACAGCTGATTACCCGCACAGTATCCGCTCGTGTTAAAGAGCCCTAAGCCCAATGGTTACACTCACCCAGTTCAAATAAAATCTGGTCCTACCTCAATCAGGGTGTGGCTGGCCTCGGCGTGATGTCCGCTGGATCCAGAACAAGGTCCCTGTGGGGAGAAAAAAAGAATAATCACATCAGGAAGGGATAGTGACTGCCCCTGTGAAATCACCAGCAGGGGGCGCTGTGCTGGTCTGTAAGACTGAGCCATGCCAATGTATAGCAGGGTAATCTAGTGCTACCACACAGTACTAATGCCCACCTTGAGGCCCCTCACAGTACTAATGCCCACCTTTGTTCCTGTAACAGTAGTTATACTCAGATATGTGCCCCCCTCACAGTAGTAATGCCAAATATGTGCCCCCTCAAAGTAGTAATGACCAGATTATGTGCCCCCTCACAGTAGTAATGCCAGATTATGTGCCCCCTCACAGTAATAATGCCAGATTATATGCACCTCACAGTATTTATGCCCAGTTATGTGCCCCCTCACAGTAGATATACCCAGATATGTGCCCCCTCAGAGCGGTTATGCCAGATTATGTGTCCCTCACATTAGATATGCCCACATATGTGCCCCTCACAGTGGTTATGCCAGATTACCTGCCCCCTCACAGTAGTAATGCCTTCATATGTGCCCTCTCATAGTTATGCCTTCATATGTGCCCCCCTCACAGTAGTTATGCCAGCTTAGGTGCCCTCCTCACAGTAGTTATGCCTTTATATGTGCCCCCTCATAGTTATGCCTTCATATGTGCCCCCCTCACTGTAGTTATGGCAGCTTAGGTGCCCCCTCACAGTAGTTATGCCTTTATATGTGCCCCCTCATAGTTATGCCTTCATATGTGCCCCCCTCACTGTAGTTCTGCCAGCTTAGGTGCCCCCTCAAATTAGTTATGGCCCCCCCACTTGCCCTTTGCCCCCAGTCTGCAGTCTTAGAAAAAAAAAAACATACTTACCTTCTTCCCTAATGACAGGCTCCCTCACTCATCACGCTGCTGGCTGTGCTCAAGGCAGATTCCCGGGTCAGATCTCCTCCCACAGCCAGCAGTGCGATGTGGGGCCAGCAGGGGGAGCTCCTGAGCTGTGAAGCAGGGATGAGAGAGGTTTCCCTGCTTCACTCACTGTGGAAAGGAAATGCCGGCCGGGCGGCCAGGTGTGAGACTGTGAGTGAGTGCGCGCCCCCCATCCCCCTCCCCATATTATACATGTAATGGAGCGCTCTGATGGGGCCCGAAATTGCCACTGTACTTCATGCTGGGCCCCATCAGAGCGCTCCATTACATGTGCATACAGACGTTTTAACATGATTTAGGGTGGGGGTGGGTCCACAGGCGGCCGGGCTCCCTGGAGTGCCGGGCCCCATTGCAAGTGCGACCCTGCGACTCCTATATGTACGCCACTGCTGTCCATCCAGTTCGGACTGTCATCCTGCTAGTTGATCCAGAGGAAGGCAAAAACCCTGTGAGGTAGAAGCCAATTTTCCTCACTTAAGGGAATATAAAATTCCTTCCCAACTCCAATCAGGCAATCAGAATATCTCCCTGGATCAACTCTCTACTAGCTATAGCCTGTAATATTATTACACTCCAGAAATACATCCAGGCCCCTCTTGAATTCCTTTATTGTACTCACCATCACCACCTCCTCAGGCAGAGAGTTCCATAGTCTCACTGCTCTTACAGTGAAGAATCCTTTTCTATGTTTGTGTACAAACCTTCTTTCCTCCAGACGCAGAGGATGTCCCCTCGTCACAGTCACAGTCCTGGGGATAAATAGATGATGGGAGTGATCTCTGTACTGACCCCTGATATATTTATACATAGTTATTAGATCTCCCCTCAGTCGTCTTTTTTCTAAAGTGAATAACCCTAATTTTGATAACCTTTCAGGGTTCTGTAGTCCACCCATTCCAGTTATTACTTTAGTTGCCCTCCTCTGAACCCTCTCCAGCTCTGCTATGTCTGCCTTGTTCACAGGAGCCCAGAACTGTACACAGTACTCCATGTGTGGTCTGACCAGTGATTTGTAAAGTGGTAGGACTATGTTCTCATCACGGGCGTCTATGCCCCTTTTGATGCAACCCATTATCTTATTGGCCTTGGCAGCAGCTGCCTGACATCATTGGTTTTTGCAGCTTAGTTTGCTGTTCATTAAAATTCCTAGATCCTTTTCAGTGTTACCGAGTGTTTTACCATTCAGTATGTACGGGTGACTTGCATTATTTCTTCCCATGTGCATAACTTTACATTTGTCAGTGTTAAACCTCATCTGCGACTTATCTGCCCAAGCCCCCAATCTATCCAGATCCCTCTGTAGCAGACAACTGTCCTCTTCAGTGTTAATTACTTTACACAGTTAAGTGTCATCTGCAAATATTAAGATTTTACTGTGCAAGCCCTCTACTAGATCATTAATAAATATATTGAAAAGAATACGGACCAATACTGACCCCTGAGGTACCCCACTAGTGACCCAATCTGAGTATGTACCATTAATAACCACCCTCTGTTTTCTATCTCTCAACCAGTCGCTACCCACTTACATTTTCTCCCAGTCCGAGCATCCTCATTTTATATACTAACCTTTTATGTGGTACAGTGTCAAATGCTTTGGAGAAGTCCAGATATACGACATCCATTGATTCGCCGCTGTCAAGTTTAGAACTTACCTCCTCATAGAAGCTAATTAAATTAGTTTGACAGGACTGATCCCTCATGAAGCCATGCTGATATGGTGTTATTTGCTTATTTCTGTTGAGATCCTCTAAGATAGCATCTCTTAGAAAACCTTCAAACTGTTTCCCCACAACAGATTTATTTATTGCTTTTTTTTACATTTCTATTTATCCACATTGGTTTAATTGTTCCTTAACCGTTGATTCCCATACGGTATGTACCTCTCACAATTAGATTATAGGATGCTTTTGAAGATATCCCATTTTGTGGCTGTATTTTTGTTTTTGAAGACGTTTTCCCAATTATTTAGGCCTATGGCCTCGCTTAGTTGGCTAAATTTAGCTTTTTTGAGGTCTAGTATTTTTGTTCCTCCCTGTAGAAATGCTGTTTTGAATTATAATTGGAAGGTTATTACTTTATGTTCACCATTTCTCAGGTGTCCCCCAACCTACACATCTGTTGTTCTGTCAAGTAGAGATGTCGCGAACATAAAATTTTCTGTTCACGAACGGCGAACGCGAATTTACGCAAATGTTCACGAACGGGCGAACCGGGCAAACTGACATAGACTTCAATAGGCAGGAGAATTTTAAAACCCACAGGGACTCTTTCTGGCCACAATAGTGATGGCAAAGTTGTTTCAAGGGGACTAACACCTGGACTGTGGCATGCCGGAGGGGGATCCAAAACTCCCATGGAAAATTATGTAGTTGACGCAGAGTCTTTTAATCCATAAAGGGCATAAATCACCTAACATTCCTAAATTGTTTGGAATAACGTGCTTTAAAACATCCAGTGTGTGTATACCATCAGGTATGATGTTGTATCGATCAGGTAGTGTAAGGGTTACGCCCGCTTCACAGTGACAGACCAAACTCTGACAGACCAAACTCCCCATTTAACGTATCGCAAACAACCGCAAATAGTTGTAGATTGCAGGCGATGGCGGTTTTTCAAAGCCTATGGTCGTGCTGAGGTAGTTCAGTGACAGTTAAGTGACCCAGAAAACAATGATTCTGCAGTGTGGGCCCATTGTTGGCCTAGTAGGCTTCAACGATCACCTTAGATGATCACAAAGAAAATTTATGTTTTTGTCTGAAAAATTATCCAGCCGATTGCTTTTGGTCTGTTCACAATGAAGCAACGATCTTATCATCTGGGGTGGGCCAACATTGCCAGCACACTCATTGAGGTGATCGCTTCATTGTGATACGCAAGCCCCTTCACTACAACAAGGTAACGATCACGAAGGGGAATTGACACATGTATGTGCCTTTTTTTTGTTTTGTTTTTGCAGCCACAGTGCTGCACCAGAGACCAGAAAAATTATGCATCTACACATGCCTGAAAAATTAGGTATTGTTGCAGCCACTGCTGTAGCAGTGGCCGGAAAAATTGATGTTTTCTAGGCAGAAAGTATACTAAAACATTGCGGCTTGAACACTAGTTGGTGGCGGAGAAGTCACGCAAGTCATCCGGCATGCAGAGATAAAATACAGCAGCGTGGGGACCATTTTTTAGCCCAAGGCATCTCATCAGGCTTTTTTAGTCAAATGCATCCCCACTGTCAGTCCCTTCTGTATCCACGCCTCATTCATCTTAATAAAGTTGAGGTAATCTAGACTTTTTTGACCTAGGCAACTTCTCTTCTTTTCTTTTCAATTCTCTTTTATTGAATTTTCAAGTGATGTAACAATACAAACAACCTACCCCTCACGGAAAAGTGAAGGCGTAAGCAAAAGGGAAACAGTACATAATTCAAATTGAAGAATAGTTACGATCACATTAATATAGGAAGGATGGGTAGGGAAGGGGTGGGAAAAGGGGGTTCTCGGGAGACGCGAAGATTGAGTGTTTAGTAGTATTGCTACTAAGACTGTGGATTTATTGTTTGTCTGCTAAAGCAGTTAGTACTCTGGGGATGAGCGGTAATTTGGAAGGATGTACGAGTACTGCGTTCCCAGGCCGAGAGCTCCTCCATATGGTAAATATGGTCTACTTTATACAGCCAGTGGGGGCTGTGGGTTGGACAAGGCTGTTCCAATATTGTGGAATGATAGATTTCGCAGCTGCGGTCAAAAATGAAAGAGGCGTCTTTTGCTACTGGGGATATCCTCTAAACGGACGTGAAGGAGTACTGAGGCTGGCTTAGGGGTGTCCGCATGGAGCAGATTTGTTGAATTATAGAGAGGACTTCAGTCCAAAATGGTCTGGTGGTTGGGCAATGCCACCACATATGCATGTAATCTGCGTCTGGGTTGGAACATCTCCAGCAGTTATCGTTGTTCAAACAGTGCATTTGTTTTAGGCGTTGTGGGGTGAGATACCATCTTGAAATCAATTTAAATGAGTTTTCTTGTAGCCGAACGCATCTGGTGACCCTGTGGGAATGCGAATAGATATGTTTAATCTCCTGTTCCGACCATTTGATATCGAGGTCTTTATTCCACTCTTTGATATAAGACCTATCTTGTGGGTGTTTCAAAGTTTGTAGTAATTTGTATATTTGTGAAAGTAAGTGTTTAGGTGGGGAATTTTGAGCGATTAGTTTCTCAAATAGAGTGAGTTCAGTTCAGTGACCTGGGAGTGCTAGGTACGGGCGGAGTATCAGGCGGATGTGCGATTTACTTAGGAAGTGAAGTGAGCACGAATCTAGGGGTCTTCTGTGACTGTAGGGTCCAGAAACTGATATAAAGGAATAGCTTGGAGTTCAGCCCTTTTAAGCAAAATATCAGAATGCTTCGTCTGATATATTTCAGACATGTCCGCTAGGTTCATAAGAGGGGAGATTATTGGACTCAAAGTAGAGCTATATTTCCGCCAAACTTTCATAATGGCCCTAGAGAGGACGTTTTGCAGGGGTGGGTGAGAGTGCTTTGGATCTTCAAGTTTCCAGACAAGGGAACGTAAAGGGCAAGGGGAAAGTTCCTCTTCTGGAGAGATCCATAGTTTATCCTCCTCTCGTCTGGACCAGTGGATCAGACGTGTGAGGTGCACAGCTTCGTAGTACAATTCCCAATCCGGCAATGCCATACCACCCCTAGATTTATGTTGTGTCAGTAGTGCTATGTTCAGCCTAGGTTTCCTATCTCTCCATAGAAATTTGTTAACTACTTTCCTAACTGCTGAAAAGAATGAAATAGGAAGTGGTAGTGGCATCGTCTGATATAGATAAAGCAATTTAGGAAGTAAGATAGCTTTGAACAGATTTTTTCTGCCCATCCAGGACAAGAATGGAAGGGACTGTGATTCCACAATGGATTGAAATAGTTGTGGAATTGGAGCGTAGTTTAGGGCATATAAGTCTTTCCAAATGGGGAGATTTTCAGTCCTAGGTATGTGATATGTGTTGGCCACTGATATGGATATTGGCGTTGAAGATCAGTCTTAATGTTGGGGCAACATTAATTTCAAAGGCTTCTGACTTAGAGGAATTTACTTTGAAATTAGAAACGAGGCTATATGAAGATAATAGGGTTTGCAAAGCTGGGAAGGCCGCAAGCGGGTTCGTGATTATTAAAAGAATGTCATCTGCATATGCCACTGTGTAGTGTGTTCTCTTACCATCAAAGTAACATCGGATATCAGGATGTAGTCTAATAGACACTAGGAAAGGTTAGAGAGCTAAAACGAATAATGTTGGGGATAAAGGGCATCCCTGTCTAGTCCCGTTATAGATCTCGAAAGGGTCTGTTAGAGTTTTGTTGATTCTCAGGCGGGCTGAGGGACAGGAATACATGGCAAAAATAGCTGAGATGAAAACCTGCGGTAAACCAAAGCGCGCTAGCAACATCCTCATGTAGGTCCAGTCCACCCTGTCGAATGCTTTTTCCGCATCTGTACCCAAAAGTACAAGCGGAGATTTTTTATGAGTGACGTTCTGCAGAATAGAAAGAATCCTCATAGTATTATCCTTCCCCTCCCTCCCAGCCACAAAGCCCACCTGTACTGGTGAGACCAGAGAGGGTATGAAAGGTTTAAGCCTGTTTGCAAGTAAACTGGCATACAATTTTATGTCCGTATTTAGTAAAGAGATGGGTCTGTAACTGCCGCATTGGGTGGCGTCTTTGCCCTCTTTATGTATGAGAGTAATATAGGCTTCCAGAGCCTGCTTAGGTATTGTGGAACCTGTCAGGTAAGCGTTGAAAGTATCAGTCATGTGCGGTAGTAGGAGGGAGGAGAAGGAGCTATAATAAAATGATGGTAGACCATCTGGGCCAGGGGCTTTCGACTTTGGGCATTTTTTCAGGGTGGACTGGACCTCCGCCCGGGAAAATGGCAATGTAAGTTTCTCTTTGGCAGTAGTGGATAACGTAGGAAAATCAATTTGCGCCACGAAATTGTTGATATGATTTACATGGGTGTCTTGTTCCCTTGTCTGGCCCGGGACATTCAGTTGATATAAAGATGAATAAAAGGCGAGAAACTCTTTCTCTATTTCTCTTGAATCTGTGGTAGTTGTCCCTGACTTTGTTTTAATCTCGTGTATGTAACAACGTGATTTGCGTTTTTTGACAAGAGACATCATAAGTTTAGACGCTTTGTCTCCGTGTGCGTAAAATGCGTGTTTAACAGACATATAAACTTTAGCTGAGTTTTTGTTGAAAATGTTCTAATCTAGCAGATGTCAGCTCTTGTAAGTGGGAACTCAACAGGGAGCTTTTGTGTAGTTTTTCTAATCTCTCAATCTCGAGTTGGAGATGTTTGATACGAGCGTCCCTTTGTTTTTTGTAGTGTGAGCCTATTGAAATAAATAACCCTCTGGTAGTGGCCTTATGGGCTTCCCAGATTATCGGCATGGAGGTATCCCCAGGCTTGTTTAGGGAGAAGTATAATTCTAGATGGGTTATGATTTTGGTACGTATGTCTGGGATCGATAGGAGAGTCTCATTGAGACGCCAAGGGGGCTTGGGGGTTGGTGTCGGATGTATCGCGAGGGTTAAATCAATTGGGGAGTGGTCAGAATGAACGCTGGTACCTATGCTGGCTGGGATTAATTTGCTAAGGGAAGATTTGTGTACAAGGAAATAGTCTATTCTATGGTACGAGTTATGAGGTTTTGAGTAAAGAGAATAGTCTCTTTCTGTAGGATGTAGGAATCGCCATGTGTCTGTTAATGAGAATAAGTGGATAGAGGACCTAATGTGTTTTAGTGTTTTATGAGAGAGGGATGATTTCCCAGAGGAGGTGTCTAATAAAGGGTCGAACGAAACGTTTAGATCTCCTCCTATTAGTAGTTCTCCTTGTTTAAGGCTGTCTATTAACTCCAGTGTGGTGCGAATCCAAGTGGCTTGTTGCACATTAGGGGCACAAAATTTATTACGGTAACTAGGGAGCCATCCAGTTTCCCGGTTAGAACAAGTACTCTACCGTCAGAGTCTCTGTAAGAATCTGATAACTCAAATGCAATGTGTTTAGAGATGGCAATTGAGACACCACATGAGTTTTTATTTGGCGTGAATGTGTGGTACCATTTATCAAAGTAATGTTTATGAAAGGAAGGAGTTTTTGTTGACCTAAATTGAGTTTCCTGGAGGAGAAGTATGTCCGCCCCGGCTTTTTTACTATTGTGTAGAATTTGTGAGCGTTTGACAGCTGCATTAAGACCTCTTGTGTTAAAAGAAATCAATTTTATAGGACCCATAATTTTGTAGAAAAAAGTGATCTGTGTGGGGGCAGCAGTGCTGACGTCCACTTACCAGAGTCGGCTTCGCGTCTCCCGGGATGTGGGGGGGGGGGAGCGTGGGAAAAAAGAAATACAAGCAATTATTAAACGATACAATGTATGCAGTATAATCATTAGCAAGATATGTTGAATACGTCCTAGAAGACGCTTGGAATAGCAAAAAAACCATAGCTGGTAAATAAAGGCCTGAGGCCACAAGTATAATAGGAGAAAAGTAGGAAGGAGCTGGGAGAAGAATCTCTACTCCGAAAAAAGAAAATTGCATAACTACGAAACTAGTAGTATGTTAGGGGTCGGCATTGAGAGGAGACCTGTGTAGAACAGCCACAGTGTTGTGTGTTTCCCCTCCTGCCGAGGTGTTGAACATCGACAATGAAAATCAACCTATTTCAGTATCTTCTAAGAAGCAGTGACTAATAACAGAAGCTAAATTACCATTTCAGCTCCCACCTGACAAGCCAGCTGTCAGACGCCGGGCAAGGGGGTGACTCTGTGACATTGGCTTCTTACGCTCAAACATTTCCTTGACAGACACCTGACTGTGGGCAGATGAGCAGGAACTGCTGAAGGTGGGAGGCGGAGTGGCGGTTGGTTGAGAGGGGGCAAGGAGGACAGCAGTGGTTGAAGTGGCTGAAGATGCTGGACCAGGAGGAGGATGGTGACTTTGAGTTTGTGTGCTGCTTGTACTCATGTGTTGATCCCATAGGCGTTTGTGATGTGAGATCATGTGCCTAGGTATTGTACCTAGGTGGGTGTTGGAATTCCCACAACTCAGTTTCTTTTGGCACAGGTTGCAAATGGCATCGCTGTTTTTAGAGACAGACACACACAAAAAATGCCACACTGTTGAGCTTTGCAATGACGGCATTCTGGTGGTGGCAATAGCATGCGTTGATTGGCTTGCTGTCTGGCTGACCCCGGGTGCCGATACATGCTGTCAGATTGTGCCACTAGCTCCTTCCGATGACCTCTCCCTGCTTCCAACTTGTCTCCTCATCTGAACTTTCCCCCTGTTCTTCTTCTCTTCGAGTGGGCATCCACGTGACATCCACGGACACATCGTCATCATCAACCGCTTAACTTGTATCTGACAACTCAGCAAAGAAATCAGCAGCGGGTACAACATCATCATCATCACACCGTACGTCCATGTGTGTAATGCTGCCTGACTGAGACATATCCCTGTTATCTACATCCTCTGGCAATAATGGTTGCGCATCACTTATTTCTTCCAACTGATATGTAAATAACTCCTCTGACAGATCAAGTGAAGCTGCTGTGGTGCTAGTGTTGGTGGTGGCGGCGGGCGGGCGAGTGGTAACTTGAGAGGTGCCCGAACCTGAGCTGGAGAAGGAAGGTGCGTCAAGGTTCCGAGCAGAAGCTGTAGAAGATTGGGTGTCCTGTGTAAGCCAGTCAACTATGTCCTCAGAATTTTGAGTTCTGGGTATGTGGCCTCTGAACACTAGGCATTATTCTAGGGCCAAAGAAAATCACAGCACTATGTCGGCCCCTGCGGGGTGGCCTGCCTCTGCCTGTCATTTTTTTTTAGATTAGTGGTACTATGCGTGCAAGGTACTGTGCCACCATATGAGTGGTGGGCAGTGGGCACAGTACAGTCAGTGGGCCTGACACATACTGGCAGGCAACTGCAATTATTTTACAAAGGAAAAATGAAATAACTTTTTTATCTGCAAGGAACTGTGCCACCCTATATGAGTGGTGGGCAGTGGGCACAGTACAGTCTGTGGGCCTAACACTCACTGGCAGGCAACTGCAATTATATTACAGAGGAAAAATTAAATGACTTTTTTATCTGCAAGGTACTGTGCCACCCTATATCAGTGTTGTGCACCCAGTACGCGCAGGCAACTGCAATATATATGTATATATATATATATATATATATATATATATATATATATATATATATATATGTATATATATATATATATATATAAAAAGAAGACTGATGTACCAGCCCTAAAAAGGGATTTTTGCGGTGCTGTCAGGACGCTGTCCTTACAGCAGATGAGTCTTTGAGGACTGGAGTGGACACAGAACACTGCTCTAGCTAACGCTTTCACTATTAATTCAGCAGCAGCAGCACTCTCCCTGCTCTAACTTAGAGTCCAATCACATGTCCGCATTCAGTGTTCCGCGGGAAGGGTGCTGACCCATTCATTCTGAATGGGGACGGAATGGATGCGGAGAGCACACTGTGTGCTCTCCGCATCCGCTTTTCCGGAGCGCGCCACCGGTCCGCGGCTCCGGAAAAAAATAGAACATGTCCTATTCTGTTCACCGGCGAATAGTTCGGAACATCTCTATTGTCAAGTCTATTGGTTAATACCAAGTCCAGTAGGGCCGTACCTCTAGTTGGGTCTTGAACCAGTTGGGAAAGGTAATTGTCTTTGGTTATTGCCAAGAACCTGTTTCCTTTATATCTGGGTAGTTGAAGTCCCCCATAATAACCACCTCATTATGATTTGCAGCTTCGTCTATCTCATTTAGTAATAGACTTTCTATGGACTCTGGTATATTAGGTGGTTTTTAATATACTCCTATTAGTAATTTATTATTGTTTTTAGCTCCATGTATCTCTACTCAATGTGACTCTACATGTTCATGTCCCTCACTTATATCTTCTTGGACTGTGGGCTTTAGATAGGAAGGCAGACCCCTCCCGCTCTCCGGTTTTGACGATCCTTTCTAAACAGACTGTAACCTTGTACATTAACGGCCCAGTCATAGCTATCATCCAGCCATGTCTCAGTTATTCCCACTATGTCATAGTCCTCCTCACACATCACTAATTCCAGTTCCCCAGTTTTGTTAGTCAGGCTTCTGGCATTAGTGTACTAGTGTATTAGTGTAATTAAGAGGTTTTTGTATATTTTGAACCCTACACCTTTCCTTCTAAACTGTTTTAGTCCCTCCTTACTTTCCTCCCCCAGTCCCACTACCTTGCCCCCGGTCTCTATCTGCACTATCTTCCCCTCCAATAACGTAATTACCATCCCCCCAGTCCCTAGTTTAAACACTCCTCCAACCTTTTAGCCATCTTTCTCCCCAACACAGCTGCCCCTTGCCCATTGAGGTGCAGCCCGTCCCTACGATAGAGCCTGTAGCTGACAGAGAAGTCGGCCCAGTTCTCCGAGAATCCAAACCCCTCCTTCGTACACTAGTTCTTGAGCCACTTGTTAACCTCCCCAATCTCCTGCTGTCTTTCTTGTGTGGCTCTTGGTACAGGCAGTATCTCGGAAAATACTAACAGAAGTGTAATATCAGAAGATCCTGGTTAAAAAATTGCTCCAAAAATTTCCTTCTGACAACGCTAGCGGCAGAGTACGTAGTTCCTTGGGCAACCAAGGAGGGGAGACAAGGGGAACACGCAGCAGTTCCAACAGAGGCAGGGCAGCACTCTCCAAAGTCTAGTCATACGCATTTTAGACATCACAGATTACTGCTTATTCACCCTTCTTGACCCCCGCTACAAAGAGAATTTCTCATCTTCAATTCCTCTGGTGAAGAGGACATGAAAAATTGCACTATACCAGAAGGTCCTTGTGGAAAAATTGCTCCAAAGTTGATAGGGCAGACATCCAAATGGATAATTAACGTCACGGGGACATGCACTCACCCAGAAGTTATCTTGAGTCAACAAAGCAGCAGCAGGCCCTCTCCAATAATGTTTTTGATGGTCAGCTCACCTACAGGCCCTTGTATATCTGTGAAATTTAGTGTACTTTTGCAGTAGACACTGCAAATAGTTTCATTACCTGTTGTACGTCTCCTGTATAACGTTTTCGTTATCCTAAATACCTATGACACTCCCTGTAACTTTTTATTACTCATTTCCATGACAGGGTCTATAAAGATTCCTGAATTGTTAGTTTTTGACACTACCTCCCTGAGTCAGGAGTGGGTAATTTGCACACCCCCGGCTGCCTTGCTTGGAAGTGTTATGAGTAGTAGCTGTTTCTCAGGCTCCCTCTCCAGATTCGAACCCTGATTCCCAGTTACGCGTGGTCACCATGGTAAGCGCATAAAATAACATTGAAAGTTGATAGGGAAGACATCCAAATGCATCATCGACGTCACGGGGAGGTGTGATCACCCAGAAGTAATCTAGAGTCAACAAAGCGGCAGCAGGCCCTCGCCCATAATGTTTGTTTTTTTGTCAGCTCAGCAGCAGGCCCTCAACCATAATTTTTTCAATGGTCAGCTCAGCAGCAGGCCCTTAACCATAATTTATTAGAGGGTCAAATCAGCAGCAGGCCCTCAACCATAATTTTTTCGATGGTCAGCTAAGCAGAAGTCACTCCCATAATTTTTTGCAAGGTCAACTCAGCAGCAGACCCTCACACCTATAGTTTTAGAAGGTCAGCTCACCAGCAGGCTCTCACCTACAATCTTTTACAGGGTCATCTCACCAACAGGCCCTCACATACAAGTCCAGTCTTACTTTCCAAGAGTCTGGTCAATACAATCCT